>JAVJIF010015621.1:0-108182 GCA_038442645.1 Agave tequilana
GATTCGACCACGTGTTGAAGAAACCACCAGGCCAAGGTTTGATACGCCCTTTCGGTTTGACATATGGCTCAGCTGGCCAATATCCCAGCTCGTATCACTATACACGAGCTCCTTCGCCTCTCAAAAGAAACAAGAGAAGCACTCAGGGATGCGCTAGCCAATTCAGAATCCTTTCTGACATGCATGCCTGAGATCCCTACAACGACGTCCAGTCTCCTTGCCCGGAATGTCATCATGCATAATCAGAGGTGCCCGCTATTACCTTCACAGCGGAAGATATGCTTCTCAAAGACAACAAGCACGATCGACCTTTGTACTACACCGGATATATCGGTTCAACAGCATTGAGAGGGTACAAGTCGATCCGGGGTCTACACTCAGCATCATCCCAAAAGGCTTCTCTACTTCCTCGGCATACCATTGTATAGGTTGTCCGCAACCACTACTACAATATACGGTTTCAACGCCGGGAGCAGTCATCCACTGGGGAAAATTGACTCTGTTGCAGAATCGGGAGCCTGAAGTCAGAAGTGACATGCTATGTCATTGATGCTGACACATCATATAACCTGCTGCTGGGACGGCCATGGATCCATGCCAACTGGATCGTCCCTTCCACCCTCCATCAATGCTTCAAATATGTTGAAGATGATGCGACAGTACGAACTGTCTTTGCTGAGAGGCAATCATTCAAAGGGGTGGAAAACTACTTCACTGACGCTCTCCTATATCAAGAGGCCAGTAGAGCACTCAAAGAACCGTTGCCGGACGATGAGGAAAGTGGCAACGAGGCGGATTCAGAATCCGAAACAGGCATGCCAGCCATTCTGATTGGTGAACCAATTACAGCATGTCTCAATAATCCCCTATGTAATACTCCTTCAGAGGATGAAGGTGAATGGGTAATTAATGATAATATTTCTTTTGATTATCCGCGAGTGTTGGGCCATTTGAATCCATTACGGATAGCTCCCTACACATGCTTTACATAAGCCAAGTGCGTCCAGTACGCCCATGGAATCCGCAGAAGGAGCCGTCTTGGTGATCCCGCCACCCAAAGAAGGTCAGTTACCGATAATCTTCGGTAGAACCCAACCGCGGGGACCTGCGGTCGCAGATTCAAGTTCAGACTCAGACACTCCACAATTCTTTCATTACGCGCGGCCAGCACGCCATATTATGAAGAAAATGGGGTTCGACTTGAAGCATGGAGCAGGCCTGAATTTCGGAAGAGGAAGGCGCGGTTTGATGCGGAACTTTGTGCCTAAAGGGAAGCCTGCAAATTACTATGATAGTACACGCAGGGGGTTGGATACGTTACACCCACATCGTCAACAACCGTTCAAGTCAAAGACGATGAACCAATTCCATCACATTCAGCCTCGTCCTCCGAGTGGGACTCAGACATCAGTGTGGGAATGATGTTCGAAAACCTCACTGTTAATATGACCTCAGTAGTCAATTGGAGCCCGCAGAAGCCACTGATGAGGAAACCATGGCCCAGCAGTTAGACCTTCAGTGGGAAAAAGCGATTCGAACTGCGCGAGCCACCACTGAAGACAAGGTGATGCAGGTCAACTTGGGTAGTCAAGACCATCCCAAACCCATCTTTATAAGTGAAAGCTTATCACTTATAGGAAGGGAAGAATTGATAATACTCGTAAAAGAGTATATAGATGTCTTCGCATGGAGTTACGAAGATATGCCCGAACTTGATCCACAGGTCGCTATGCACCGTCTAAACATCAAGCCTGACGTCAAGCCAGTCAAGCAGCAAACAACGTTGGTTCGCCCGAACATCATGGAAGCTATCGAAGCCAAAGTTCACAAGCTCATTGCATGTGGCTTCATCCGGGAGGAACAACATCCAGATTGGGTGGCTAATATAGTCCCCGTCCTCAGAAGAACGGGAAAATACGGATCTGCATCGACTACCGTGATCTCAATATGGCCTGTCCCAAAGACGAATTCCCACTGCCTATCACCGATGTCATGATTGACAACACATGCGGGTTTGAAAGGATGTCTTTCATGGACGGCTTTTCAGGGTACAACCAGATTAAGATGTATCCGACGACGAGAAGCATACTTCGTTCCGAACACCATTGGGGGTATACTGCTACACTGTAATGCCCTTCGGACTGAAGAACGCCGGAGCAACCTACCAGCGGGCAATGAGTACGATCTTCTGCGATCATCTCTGAAAAACGGTTGGAATGCTATGTCGACGACATTGCCGTCAAAAGCCGCAACAAGAATGAACATCTTCGCGACCTGAGAACGATGTTCAACATAATGCGGGCTCATCAACTGAAAATGAATTCGACAAAATCCTTCTTGAGAGTTTCGAGTGGCACGTTCCTTGGGTTTATTGTCACATCAAAAGGAATTCATCTTGACCCAGACAAAGTCAAAGCCATCCAGAGCATGCATCCACCAAGGAATCTCAAAGAGCTCAGAGGCTTGCAAGGCAGGCTGGCTTATATCAGAAGATTCATCGCAAATCTCTCAGGCCGCTGTCAACCGTTCACCCGGCTCATGAAAAAGGGTGCTTCCTTCATATGGGATCAAGCTTGCTAGGAAGCTTATGAAGACATCAAGAGGTACCTCACAAAACCTCCAGTCTTAGTGGCCCCTACATCAGGGAAGCCATTCTTGCTTTATGTAAAGGCTATGGATTACTCCCTCGGTGCCCTCCTCGCTCAAAAGGACGACAATGGCACGAGCAGGCCATTTATTATCTGAGCAGAACTCTCATAGGAGCGGAATCCCGCTACAACCCTATCGAGAAAGAGTGTTAGCTCTCGTCTTCGCTGTTCAGAAGACCGACATTATTTGGTCGGCCAGACCATACATGTCATCTCCAGAGTAAACCCATTGTGTCTTCTTATGACGAAGCCAGGATCACTGAATTCAAGATTGGCTAAGTGGGCACTTTATTGTCTCAATACGACATGATCTTCACGCCCCAGAAGGCGGTTAAAGGCCAGGCCCTTGCAGAATTCTTGGCTGCTCATCCAGTTCCGGAGCATTCAAAGCTTCACGAAGACATCCCCGATGAGGTCTTCGAGTCTTATGCAACCTCAGAAGAGGAAGTGTGGCAGATGTTCTTTGATGGAGCATCCCGAATGGGCCTTAAAGGCAAGATTATTACCGGAGGGGGGTTGTGTTTATCTCCCCACAGAATCATGTCCTGCCCAGAGCATTTTCTCTGACAGAATCATGCTCCAACAATGTCGCAGAATATAATGCTCTGCTCATCGGTCTTCAACTCGCCCATGGAATGGGGGTACGCTACCTCGAAGCTTATGGCGATTCAAAACTGATCATCAATCAGGTTAAAGGGGAATACGAAGTCCGCCATGAGGACTTGGTGCCTTATTACCATACAGCCATCGAATTGGCTAACCTATTTGAAGGTTTCTACATCGGGCATGTGTCTCGATCTCAAAATACCAAGGCGGACGCCCTTGCTACATTAGCAACAACTCTAGCCTTACCAGCCGACACCGAGTATCACCTCACAGTCGCAACCTCGACATCTTGTATGCTCCAAGCACATACTAAGAACTCGAGAAGTCTATAATGTCTCCACGAATCTTGAACCAAGAGACTGGCGCTTTCCTCTCATCAACTATGCTTTGCACGGTCTGCTTCCAGACGATCCCAAGGAAGCAGCGTCCATCAGACGAAGGTCTCTCCGGTTCTATTACGATCCGACTTTGAAGATACTTTACCGTCGCTCATATGACGGTGTTCTCCTCCGTTGCCTTTCCAATTCAGAGGCACAGGAAGCGCTCCAAGAAGCGCATGACGGCATTTGTGGAGCTCATCAGCCAGGTCCAAAGCTCAAGACAGGTTGCACAGACTTGGATACTATTGGCCAACTATGATAGACGATGCCATCCAATACGCACGAAGGTGTAAAGCATGCCAGATTCATGCGGATTTCATACACCAGCCTTCGGAGCTGCTCCACCCAACTATTGCTTCATGGCCATTTGAAGCATGGGAATCGACGTCGTAGGGCCAATCAGCCCTTCTTCGACAAAAGGTCACCGGTTTATCCTAGCAATAACCGACTACTTTTCAAAATGGGCGGAGGCTATACCACTGGTTGAAGTCAAAACCTCCAATATGGTTCATTTATCAAGCACCACGTCATCCATCGATTTGGTGTACCTAGGCGGATCATCCACGACAACGGTCCCCAATTCATAAGCCAAGTATTCTATTGGTTCTGCGATAAATACCGAATTCAGAATGTGGCTTCAACTGTCTATAATCCTGCCGCCAATGGCTTGGCGGAAGCATTCAACAAAACAATCATCAAGCTGCTTAAGAAATTCGTCTCCTCGAATAAGCGAGATTGGGACGAAAAGCTCGGTGAATGTCTTTGGGCCTACCGAACCACGGTGCGGACACCGACAGGCAATACGCCTTTTTCCTTGGTATATGGGTGCGAAGCAGTCCTCCCATTGGAAATCCAGATGCCATCGTTGCGTATAGCTCTGATTACTAAAACCACATCAGAGGACAATGATCGCCTACACCTTCAAGAGCTCGAAGCTTTGGACGAAAAGTGACTACAAGCTCAGCAGCATATCGAGCTATATCAAGCTCGGATCTCAAAAGCCTTCAATAAGAAAGTCAAACAGAGAATCTTCCAGAAAGGAGACCTGGTCTTAGCCGTCAGACGACCGATGATTATGACGCACAAGACCAAAGGCAAATTTCAGCCTAAATGGGAAGGACCGTTTGTGATAGAAACAGTCTATTCAAACGGAGCATACCGCCTTATGACTTCAGATGGCGACCTACTCATGATGCCGATCAATGGCAAGTTCTTAAAGAAGTATTATCTTAATCAAGGATCCTTCTCTTGATCAAGTTGACACTGCACCTCTGATCAAGATCTCCGTGCCCGAAGCACACACAAAGAGAGCCTTCTCTTCCTCCAAGTGAGGTCATACAGCCATAAACCGACAGGAACCTGGTCGTGCACCAGTTATCCTAAAGGAGAGTTAGGGTTATGCAGACATTAACCCGATAACCCAATATCCTTAACGATTAAGGATAGAGGAAAATGTTGGCCTGAAAGCCCAAATAAGTCCTCGACAACTCATCATGCTGAGGGAAAAGCATGGCTAGCCCAATTCAAACGGTAGTTGGTAAAGGCATATCAAACCGTTGACAGCTGGGGATTTGCTAAAAATCCTAAGGGACCGATTCCCATTTGATTCCCTCTCCAAAATCACTTACCAATTCTCATCCATAGAATGGTAAGGCCACATATATTCCGCTGTTATGTTAACATTAAACCTATGACAGCAGTCCCCTCATTTCTCCTCGTGAGAACGAGACCTCCAAAGTCACTTACCAATTCTCATCCATAGAATGGTAAGACCGCATATATATTTCGCTGTTACGTTAACATTAAACCTATGACAGTGATTCCCTCGTTTCTCCCCGTAAAAACGAGATTTCTCCCAAATTCCACTACAATCTCGATACTCGTTGACATTTACAAAAGACGAGTATCACCAATTTTGAGCTTGGTGGCGTCTCATCCGGTTATGTCATCGCGACCTCTGAACCAGCAGACAGCTAAGTCTCAATTTCGAGCTTGTTGACATTTACAAAAGACAAGTCTCCACCTTGAGCCCTGTTGACATTTACAAAAGACAGGTCTCGATACTTATTGACATTTACAAAAGATAAGTATCACCATTTTTGAGCTTGGTGGCGTCTCAATCGGTTATGTCATTGCGACCTCTGAACCAGCAGACAGCTAAGTCTCAATTCCGAGCCATGTTGACATTTACAAAAGACAGGTCTCGATACTCGTTGACATTTACAAAAGACGAGTATCACCTATTTTGAGGCTTGGTGGCTTCTCAACCAGTTATGTCATTGCGACCTCTGAACTGGCAGATAGCCAAGTTTCATCTACCATTGAGCTTAGTAGCGTCTCAATTGGTTATGTCATTGCGACCTCTGAACCAGCAGACAACTAAGTCTCAATTCCGAGTCCTGTTGACATTTACAAAAGACAGGTCTCGATACTCGTTGACATTTACAAAAGACGAGTATCACCTATTTTGAAGCTTGGTGGCTTCTCAACCAGTTATGTCATTGCGACTCTGAACTGGCAGATAGCCAAGTTTCATCTACCATTGAGCTTAGTAGGTACCGATTTGATCACCTTGGACACATAGTTTCAGGCAAGTATCAAGATGCACCTTTTGAAGCATTGTATGGTAGGAAGTGTAGGTCACCGATTTGTTGGGATGAAGTCGGTGAGAGGAGACTTTTGGGACTAGAGATCCTGATTCAGACAACAGATAAAGTCAGGATTATCAGAGATCACCTCAGAGCAGCACAGAGTCGGCAGAAGAGTTGGGCAGACACACTGAGAAGGCCATTGGAATTCCAGACAGGGGATCATGTGTTTTTGAAGATATCACCTGCAAAGGGAGTAATCCGGTCGGTACTCGTGGAAAGCTTAGTCCGAGATATATCGGCCCATTCGAGATCTTGGACCGAGTGGGAGATGTGTCTTACAGGTTGGCGTTACCGCCATCTTTGGACGAGGAGTCACAATGTATTCCACGTATCACAGCTGAGGAAGTATGTGAAGGATGATAGTCATATCCTGGATCACTCCGAACTGGAACTACAACGGATTTGTCATACCAAGAGCAACCGATGGCCATTTTGGACAGAAGTGTCAAGACATTGAAGAATAAAGCCATACGTTAGTGTTGGTGTCTTGGAACAGACATGCACCAGGAGAGGCTACGTGGGAACGAGAGGATGTTATCCGTGAACGTTATCCGCAACTCTTCACATCTTGATTGGTAAAACTCTTTCTTCTCATCCTTCTTTATTGCTGCCTTTCACTTCCTGTTATCCTTCTTACCGTCACCTTTCACTTTATGAAATTTCGAGGACGAAATTTTTGTAAGGTGGATGGATTGTAATGCCCCGTTCCCGGAATACGTACTTAGTTGCGTATTCAGTTTTTCGATCGTATTTTTCGATTTACTTCCTGTATTTGACCGGTTTCAGTTTTAAAAATCATTTTTCCAATATTATATATTTTCTATGATTTTCTGGAATTTTCCTGAATTTAATTAAATATTTTCAAAACCGGTGTCGACCAGTGCCGCTGATCGATCTCGGATTTTTAATTCACAAACAGTTAGGAATTTCTAGAAGGTCCTTTAGACTTTATTTCTTAGAATCATATTTTCTATCTAAATACTTTTTCTGAGAATTTTATGAATTTATGAAAATTCCAACGGAGTCGGTAGATAACTGATTCCGGGATTTTTAGTTTTAAAACTATAAATTATTTCCCCAAACGAATTTCACCATGAGTCTTAAAATAATATTCTTGATTTTTAGTAAATTTTGCGAGTCGTTCCGAGATACTTGAATTTCGGACGATTTCGGTATTTTCCGAAATGTTTTCCGCATCTTCGACTAAAACCTGGAAAATTGTCTTTTCAACATTTTTAAATTTTAAATCCAAGAGAAAATACTTTCATTTATAATTTCTTTTCCTTTTTCCTTTTTCTAAATTTCCTTCCTTCCTCCACAACCACAAGCTTTTCCATTTTCCAATTTTTCAATAATTCCACTTTCTCCAAAATTCCACCAACTCCCACCTACTTCCTCATTTAATGCATTCTCTCTCTCTCTCTCTCCCATGGCCGGCCAAGTGGCCAAGAAGAGGGACACTCATCCCCTTCTCTATTTACACAAAACCCCCTCTCAATTACCTTATTTACACCTCCTTTACAAAATCACAATCCTATATAAACTTTCCTTTACATTTCTATTACTCTTTTTCTTCACTTCAACAAAGAATTAGCCTTCACCATCTCCTCCTCCACCTCAACCTCAACTCAAACCCTAACTCCAAAACAGCACCTAGGTCATCTTCTCCATCTCAAGCAACCGCTACTTCTTTGGATTGGGATCGTCCGCAATATCGCCAAGGATCAAGTGGTGATATCGTCGACTACGATCTTTCCGGAACTCGTAAAGCTTCGATTAACCAATCCTAGTGAGTATTTTTACTCACCAAGACTTGTCTAATTCCTAGCACACTTGTGTTCTCATATCTTGTATATTTACATCTTCAAAATCGTGTTTTTAGACATCAAACACAACCATCAGAAAATCTGTTCTGTATTCTGTTTCTAGACGATTAGTCGACTTGACCTAGGAATTAGTCGACTAACTCCTCTGTTTTGAAACGTAACCTTTTCTGGAACACAGTTTTAGTCGACTTAGCCTATCTATTAGTCGACTAGAAATCTTTGTTAGTCGACTACACTTTCCACCCTAGTCGACTAACTTTTCCTGAAATCAGAAACTCAACTCTCTGTATCACAGACTTAGTCGACTTAAGTATCTGTTGGTCGACTCATAATCATTGTTAGTCGACTAACCCTTCCACCTAGTCGACTAACTTTCCTGAAACCAGAATCCAACTCTCTGGAACCCAGTTTCAGTCGACTAATTCAGACTGTTAGTCGACTAGAGACCCCTATTAGTCGACTAACCATTCCACCTAGTCGACTAATTCTGACTGTTTGTCTTAGTTGATTTCTTTTCTAAATTTGGATCTTATCATTGGTTCATGTGCTATGTATTATTGTTACTTGTGCTTCATGACTGATACCTCATGACATGTTACTTGATGGATCTTACTTCATATTACACCATGACTTGTTATTATATATTTCCACTTCATGACTTATCATTGTGTAGTCTCATTCCATAACTTGTTAATAAATGGATATCACCACTTATCATGCCATCACTCGAACCAAGCATGATACACTTGACTTTTGTATAAAAGGACCAACTTATATTGGGTAGGGGAAAAACATATGGATATCGATATGTGTTCGTGTTTACAGTGGTTTTAGGAATGTTGTGCAACTCATGTTCCGGTCTGACCTGTGGGCCACCAGGGGACCGAGGAAGTGCTTGCTCCCTCTTCCTGAATACTATCATGATAAAGGGCATACATAAGTCCCTCCTGTTAGCCTAGCGGCTGGCTTCCGTCACCAAGCAACGGAACAATCCTGGACCGTTATCCCGGGCATGTACGGGATCCACTGTAAACATAGTTCGTCGATACAACCGTTGGTTTCCAATAACAACCTTGCTTTACTAGGATATGGATCTATGTGCGCTGGGACGCTGGGTCATATAGCTAGATATCTCAGTGAGACAAGTAATAATAATAATAGACTCTAACTGTGGATTTATTGTATTCTGACTTTTACTCTTTATGCTTCCATTACTTGTTGATTGGTATCATTATACTGTTCTAACTCTCATATTCTTGTTCTCCTAGTCATTTGGCTGTAGCCTGTTCATTGTTGGGAGGTCCTGACTCCTTGGATTTGTATGTTCAGGTTCTGAAGCTTGGATCGAAGTGGAGCCATCCACAGAGGATCGAGCTTTCTTTAGTGAGCAGGCCGATTAGCTCCAGTCCTTGTGCCAGATCTCTCTTTTTGACTCACGGGATCCTCATCCTACTCGTGAGCATTTTCTGTTTATATTGTATCTTTTGCTTTAGAACTTGGTTGTGATAAAAGATACATGTAATGTGTAATATTTTATCATATTTTGTGATGACTTGTACTTGTACTTTTATGTTGGCATATGTATGGATATCACGCTTTGTGTCGTGTACTCTGATTCTTGTTGTACTTATTGCTTAGCGTATATGCGTGGGGGCATTTTCTGACCTACGTATATACGTCGCAGTGACGCCCCCGTATCCGTGGGATCGGGGCGTTACAGGTTGGTATCAGAGCCTAGGCTCTCACACCTATAGTACAATCAAGCAGCAAATTCCAGTAATTTGCTATTGCCAACTACAATGTACAAAGTTATCTAGTCCTTCTTGATCCCTTCTTGATTCCTTTCCTTGTGTCCTAAACTCCTTCCATTTGTTTCCAATTCCAGTTATCTTATCCCAATTCGGTATGGAGAGAAGGACGGGTCGTAACCATTCCGGACAAGCATCGAATGGACCCGCGGGAGAGAATGTGGACATTCTGAGGGTCATTCAGACGATGATGGAGAACCAGCAGCAACAGACGGAACTCCTCCGGCAAGAATTGGCAGCTCCAAAGGAACAGAGGCCGGGAAATGTTTCAGACTTCAGACGGCTGCAACCAGCCATATTCACGGGTGAAGAGAAACCCCTGGATGCTGAGCAATGGCTGACGGACACCACAGACTTATTGAATGCAGCTCGAGTTCCAAAGGAGAATCAAGTGGAGGTTGCTAAGATTCAGTTAAAGGATATAGCCAGAACATGGTGGCTAGCTGAGGAGGCAAGATTGGAGAAGCCTGTCACCTGGGACACATTCTCCAAGAGTTTCTACAACAGATTCTTCCCTGCCACTGCTCAGAAGGACATGGAGGAGCAGTTCATCAGACTTCAGCAAGGGAATAGATCCGTGGATGAGTATGCCGCGGAATTTCTCAGACTTAGCCGCTTTGCTCCGTACATGGTAACTGATGAGGAGAAGCGGGCTAGTAGGTTTCAGCAGGCTTGCAGATGGACATCCAAGTTTTCCTAATGCCCCAGCAGCTGAAGACTTATTCAGAAGTTCTCACCATAGCTAGAGAGGTGGAGCGTGGGCTAGAGAAGAAGCAAGAGAACCAGATGAGGAACCAGGCCATGAAGAGGCCATTTTCCACCTATGGGAAGAGGAGGCCCATACAGAGCAGCAAAGGTTCAGATTGTGAGGCAACCATTCCGACCAGCTCCTTACCAGGCGGCTCAACCACTTTCTTTCTGCAGCTATTGTCAGAAGCCAGGCCATATTCGACAGAATTGCCGAAGGGCAAATGGGTTATGTTTGGTGTGTGGTTCCCGAGACCATTCCATCGAAGCCTGTCCACACAGGAGAATGGGGATAGCCGGCCAAGCTTTGCCAGCACTGCAGGGACCGAATGGACAGAGAGCACTTCCAGGGCCACCGGGACAGAGGAATCAAGGACCGATGATCAGGAGAGTTCCTCCCCCTCCTCCACAGCAAGCTGTTCGCCAGTCCAGAGAGGAGCTAGGACTGCCGCAGGGCGTGTGGAAGGGGTCAAGCCTTCAATTTGACAGAAGTAGAGGCTGAGACTTCTGAGGAGGTGATAACAGGTAATATCAGGGTGCATTCTAAACCTGTTTTAGCCCTCTTCGATTCAGGTGCTTCACATTGTTTTATCTCAGATCATTTTGTGGCATTGCATTCCATACCTGTTAGATCTTTAGACCGCAAATGGGAGATTAGTACAGGGAATGGAGTAGTCATATCTTCTAGAGTTTGTGCTGACTGTCCAGTAGAACTTTGTGGTAAGACCTTGGCCATAGATATGCTCGTACTAGACACCAAAGGGTACGACGTAATCTTAGGCATGACCTGGCTCAGTCAGTACTATGCAGTGATTGACTGTAGGGAGAAGAAGATTATTTTCAGGATCCCTCTTCAGCCGGAGTTCCAATTCAGTGGAGAAGTAAAGTCTACCAAGAGAAAGACTCGGTTGACTACTTCGGAGGTTCAGAAGGGAGTGCCGGTGTGGGATGAATTTTCAGGAGTGTTTGCTGAGATCTCAGGACTGCCACCTGAAAGGATGATTGAGTTTTCTATTGATTCTGTGCCTGGAACAGCTCCTATATCCAAGGCTCCGTACAGGATGGCACCTACGGAGTTAGAGATTCTGAAGAAGCAGCTGCAGGAATACTCTGATAAGGGATTAATTCGACCAAGTACTTCACCATGGGGAGCTCCAGTATTATTGGCAAACAAGAAGGATGGTGGTAAGAGGCTTTGTATTGATTATAGAGAATTGAACAAAGTTACCATCAAGAACAAGTATCCTTACCAAGGATTGATGATTTGTTTGATCAGCTTCATGGAGCCCGAGTATTCTCTAAATTAGATTTACAATCGGGTTACCATCAGCTTAGGGTGAGGAAGGAGGATATTCCGAAGACGGCATTCAGGACCCGTTATGGCCACTATGAGTTTCTAGTTATGCCTTTCGGAGTCACCAATGCCCCTTCAGTTTTCATGGACTTGATGAACAGAGTGTTCTCGCCCTATTTGGATCAGTTTGTAGTTGTTTTTATAGATGACATCTTGATCTATTCAAAGAGCAACAGGGAGCATGCAGAACACTTGAGGATTGTATTGCAGACTCTCCAGCAGGAGCAGCTTCATGCTAAGAGAAGCAAGTGTGACTTTTGGTTGGACAGTATGGCCTTCCTTGGACACATAGTTTCAGCAGAAGGAATTTCAGTTGATCCCAGCAAAGTCCAGGCGGTGAGAGATTGGCCAATTCCGAGGACGGTGACTGAGATTAAGAGTTTTCTGGGACTAGCCGGATATTACAGACGCTTTGTCCAAGATTTCTCTAGGATTGCAGCCCCGTTGACCAAGCTCACTCGGAAAGGAGAAAGGTACATATGGACAGAGGAATGTACTGCAGCTTTTGAGCAATTGAAGCAGAGGCTCATTTCAGCTCCAATCTTGAAGACTCCCTCAGGAAGAGGAGGGATGGTCATCTCAGTGATGCATCAGGAAAAGGCCTGGGGTGTGTACTTATGCAACATGATCATGTCATAGCTTATGCATCCAGGCAACTGAAGACCCATGAGCGGAATTACCCAACTCATGACTTGGAGCTAGCAGCTGTTATATTTGCCTTGAAGATCTGGAGGCATTATCTTCTGGGAGATAAGGTGTTGATATACACGGATCACAAGAGCCTCAAGTATATTTTCTCACAGAAGGAGTTGAACATGAGGCAGAGGCGGTGGCTGGAGTTGATGGCGGACTATGATATAGACTTGCAATATCATCCAGGCAAGGTCAATACAGTACCGGATGCACTGAGCAGGAAGCCAGAGAATAGAGTGCTTGTCCAACTTACTCAGCAGAAGGAGTTGATTCAAGACATCATCAGATTGGACTTAATGTTGGTACAAGGAGTTCATAAGGCAGGACAGTTCATGACCTTGCAGATTCAGTCAACATTGATAGATGAGATCAAGGAAGCTCAAAAGGAAGATCCCAGATTGCAGTCATTTCGAGCCCAGGTAGAGGCTGGATTGCGGACTGATATCTGTATTCATCCAGATGGTGCATTATATTTTGGTAGCAGACTTTGTGTTCCCCAAGGAGAAGTTCGACAGAAGATTCTAGCAGAAGCACACAGTTCAGCCTATTCCATACACCCAGGGGGAAACAAGATGTATCAAGACTTGAAGAAGCAGTTTTGGTGGAATGCTATGAAGAGGGAGATAGCCCAGTATGTTGCCAAGTGCTTGGTTTGTCAGCAGATTAAGATAGAGCATCAGAGGACAGCTGGACTTCTACAACCTTTACCGATACCTGAGTGGAAGTGGGAGCACATCACCATGGATTTTGTCACGGCATTGCCCGCAGTCCTAAAGGTAATAATGCTGTGGGGTAATCATTGATCGCCTCACCAAATCAGCTCACTTCATACCATTCAGGGTAGGTCAGACAACAGAGGTTCTGGCAGACAAGTACATGAAGGAGATAGTTCGTCTGCATGGAGTTCCAGTTAGTATTGTATCAGACAGAGACACCAGATTCAGATCTCATTTCTGGGAAAGCCTCCAAGAAAGTCTAGGGACTCGTCTGAAATTCAGTACTTCATATCATCCTCAGACAGACGGACAATCTGAAAGGA
The DNA here is from genome assembly GCA_038442645.1 of Agave tequilana. Classification (NCBI taxonomy): domain Eukaryota; kingdom Viridiplantae; phylum Streptophyta; class Magnoliopsida; order Asparagales; family Asparagaceae; genus Agave; species Agave tequilana. Next base: position 13,753 of record JAVJIF010015621.1, read on the forward strand.
CTATCCAGATTCTTGAAGATATGTTGCGGGCCTGCATGATTGAATTCCAGGGATCATGGGAAGACCATCTTCATTTGGCTGAATTTTCTTATAATAACAGCTATCAGGCAAGTATCAAGATGGCACCTTTTGAAGCATTGTATGGTAGGAAGTGTAGGTCACCGATTTGTTGGGATGAAGTCGGTGAGAGGAGACTTTTGGGACCAGAGATCCTGATTCAGACAACAGATAAAGTCAGGATTATCAGAGATCACCTCAGGGCAGCACAGAGTCGGCAGAAGAGTTGGGCAGACACACTGAGAAGGCCATTGGAATTCCAGACAGGGGATCATGTGTTTTTGAAGATATCACCTGCAAAGGGAGTAATCCGGTTCGGTACTCGTGGAAAGCTTAGTCCGAGATATATCGGCCCATTCGAGATCTTGGACGAGTGGGAGATGTGTCTTACAGGTTGGCGTTACCGCCATCTTTGGACGGAGTTCACAATGTATTCCACGTATCACAGCTGAGGAAGTATGCGAAGGATGATAGTCATATCCTGGATCACTCCGAACTGGAACTACAACCGGATTTGTCATACCAAGAGCAACCGATGGCCATTTTGGACAGAAGTGTCAAGACATTGAAGAATAAAGCCATACCGTTAGTGTTGGTGTCTTGGAACAGACATGCACCAGGAGAGGCCACGTGGGAACGAGAGGATGTTATCCGTGAACGTTATCCGCAACTCTTCACATCTTGATTGGTAAAACTCTTTCTTCTCATCCTTCTTTATTGCTGCCTTTCACTTCCTGTTATCCTTCTTTACGTCACCTTTCACTTTATGAAATTTCGAGGACGAAATTTTTGTAAGGTGGATGGATTGTAATGCCCCGTTCCCGGAATACGTACTTAGTTGCGTATTCAGTTTTTCGATCGTATTTTTCGATTTACTTCCTGTATTTGACCGGTTTCAGTTTTAAAAATCATTTTCCAATATTATATATTTTCTATGATTTTCTGGAATTTTCCTGAATTAATTAAATATTTCAAAACCGGTGTCGACCAGTGCCGCTGATCGATTCTCGGATTTTAATTCACAAACAGTTAGGAATTTCTAGAAGGTCCTTTAGACTTTATTTCCTAGAATCATATTTTCTATCTAAATACTTTTTCTGAGAATTTTATGAATTTATGAAAATTCCAACGGAGTCGGTAGATAACTGATTCCGGGATTTTTAGTTTTAAAACTATAAATTATTTCCCAAAACGAATTTCACCATGAGTCTTAAAATAATATTCTTGATTTTTAGTAAATTTTGCGAGTCGTTCCGAGATACTTGAATTCGGACGATTTCGGTATTTTCCGAAATGTTTTCCGCATCTTCGACTTAAACCTGGAAAACTGTCTTTTCAACATTTTTAAAATTTAAATCCAAGAGAAAATACTTTCATTTATAATTTCTTTCCTTTTCCTTTTCTAAATTTCCTTCCTTCCTCCACAACCACAAGCTTTTCCATTTTCCAATTTTTCAATAATTCCACTTTCTCCAAAATTCCACCAACTCCCACCTACTTCCTCATTTAATGCATCTCTCTCTCTCTCTCTCCCATGGCCGGCCAAGTGGCCAAGAAGAGGGACACTCATCCCCTTCTCTATTTACACAAAACCCCTCTCAATTACCTTATTTACACCTCCTTTACAAAATCACAATCCTATATAAACTTTCCTTTACATTTCTATTACTCTTTTTCTTCACTTCAACAAAGAATTAGCCTTCACCATCTCCTCCTCCACCTCAACCTCAACTCAAACCCTAACTCCAAAACAGCACCTAGGTCATCTTCTCCATCTCAAGCAACCACTACTTCTTTGGATTGGGATCGTCCGCAATATCGCCAAGGATCAAGTTGGTGATATCGTCGACTACGATCTTTCCGGAACTCGTAAAGCTTCGATTAACCAATCCTAGTGAGTATTTTTACTCACCAAGACTTGTCTAATTCCTAGCACACTTGTGTTCTCATATCTTGTATATTTACATCTTCAAAATCGTGTTTTTAGACATCAAACACAACCATCAGAAAATCTGTTCTGTATTCTGTTTCTAGACGATTAGTCGACTTGACCTAGGAATTAGTCGACTAACCCTCTGTTTTGAAACGTAACCTTTTCTGGAACACAGTTTTAGTCGACTTAGCCTATCTATTAGTCGACTAGAAATCTTTGTTAGTCGACTACACTTTCCACCCTAGTCGACTAACTTTTCCTGAAATCAGAAACTCAACTCTCTGTATCACAGACTTAGTCGACTTAAGTATCTGTTGGTCGACTCATAATCATTGTTAGTCGACTAACCCTTCCACCTAGTCGACTAACTTTTCCTGAAACCAGAATCCAACTCTCTGGAACCCAGTTTCAGTCGACTAATTCAGACTGTTAGTCGACTAGAGACCCTATTAGTCGACTAACCATTCCACCTAGTCGACTAATTCTGACTGTTTGTCTTAGTTGATTTCTTTTCTAAATTTGGATCTTATCATTGGTTCATGTGCTATGTATTATTGTTACTTGTGCTTCATGACTGATACCTCATGACATGTTACTTGATGGATCTTACTTCATATTACACCATGACTTGTTATTATATATTTCCACTTCATGACTTATCATTGTGTAGTCTCATTCCATAACTTGTTAATAAATGGATATCACCACTTATCATGCCATCACTCGAACCAAGCATGATACACTTGACTTTTGTATAAAATGGACCAACTTATATTGGGTCGGGGGAAAACATATGGATATCGATATGTGTTCGTGTTTACAGTGGTTTTAGGAATGTTGTGCAACTCATGTTCCGGTCTGACCTGTGGGCCACCAGGGGACCGAGGGGAGTGCTTGCTCCCTCTTCCTGAATACTATCATGATAAAGGGCATACATAAGTCCCTCCTGTTAGCCTAGCGGCTGGCTTCCGTCACCAAGCAACGGAACAATCCTGGACCGTTATCCCGGGCATGTACGGGATCCACTGTAAACATAGTTCGTCGATACAACCGTTGGTTTCCAATAACAACCTTGCTTTACTAGGATATGGATCTATGTGCGCTGGGACGCTGGGTCACATAGCTAGATATCACAGTGAGACAAGTAATAATAATAATAGACTCTAACTGTGGATTTATTGTATTCTGACTTTTACTCTTTATGCTTCCATTACTTGTTGATTGGTATTCATTATACTGTTCTAACTCTCATATTCTTGTTCTCCTAGTCATTTGGCTGTAGCCTGTTCATTGTTGGGAGGTCCTGACTCCCTTGAATTGTATGTTCAGGTTCTGAAGCTTGGATCGAAGTGGAGCCATCCACAGAGGATCGAGCTTTCTTTAGTGAGCAGGCCGATTAGCTCCAGTCCTTGTGCCAGATCTCTCTTTTTGACTCACGGGATCCTCATCCTACTCGTGAGCATTTTGTGTTTATATTGTATCTTTTGCTTAGAACTTGGTTGTGATAAAAGATACATGTAATGTGTAATATTTTATCATATTTTGTGATGACTTGTACTTGTACTTTTATGTTGGCATATGTATGGATATCACGCTTTGTCGTGTACTCTGATTCTTGTTGTACTTATTGCTTAGCGTATATGCGTGGGGGCATTTTCTGACCTACGTATATACGTCGCAGTGATGCCCCGTATCCGTGGGATCGGGGCGTTACAGCAGGATAGCACTCTTCCCACGCCTCGACGCCGGTGGCCTGCAGAAAGCCTCCGTTAATGCCGCGAAGGCCTCTTTGAATACAGCACACCATGGCCGGGAGAAGACCCAGACGGTGGCCGTGGGCCAAGCGAACGGCGGGTAGCAGAACATTCGGGGTGGACGATGTCAGCCGAGGAAGAAGGCACAACACACTTCTTTAACCAAACGGTTAAGAAACCGGCCAGCAGCGCCTTTCGAGACATAGGCCGACGGGCCTGATGGTGAAAGCTCCGAAGGGTATCACCCTTCTCATAGGGACCAGCGTCTTCTGTTACGACGATATCCCTTTGGAGACACATCTCCATCCGTTCAACAATATCGCCATCAGCAACTCCGCGATGAGCTGCTTCAGGAGCATTCTTCATGTCTGAGAACAGGTAACTTCCCCAGCTCTTCAAGCTCTTCGAGCTACCCTTGCCACCACCATGGATGCTGGAGCAAATATGCAAGTGGCACATCAACTCCCGATAAGTCTCGAGCAAAGCAGGCTCCTGTTTCTCCAGAATAGCCAACTCCGTCTCGCAGGGAAAGTACTCTTCGTATGGAAGAGACCCAAAAGGCAGAGCAGAGATTCCCACATCTCATGCAAAGCCATGCCCAGCTCGCCAACCGGGGTGAAGAAGGTCCCCGAAGCCGGACAGTACAACTCAAGGATGGCGTAGAAGCACGCCACCTTCATCTCAATGCCATAGCAGGTCGCCCTGACGGCCTCATAGAGGTTCAACCCCTCCAAGTCCTCCTCGAAGTGAGTGAGGATATAGTTGGTCAACTCCGCCCACCATGTCTTAGGAGGATGAACCCAACCGGGAGCCCTGAAGTCAGTGGCAGGGTAGTTCCCGTCAACTGCGCAGAACTGAGTGCCAAAGGTCCGCGCCACAGCCGGGTTCTCTCCCACTGGAAGTTCCCGCGATACCTTCCCAGGGTATAGCCCATTCCATTGCTGTGGGGAGGGCCCGCCCTCGAATAGCCAGACTGAAAGGTCAATCTCCCAACATGGACGGATTCGACGCTTCGGCTTACGTCCACGCCATCTTCCGAGCCTGAGTCACATTCACGAAAGAAGATAAAGGAAAGTGCCGCTTAGTCGACGGAAGGTAAAACTTCTCGCCATCCAGTTGAAAGATCCATTGTCCTTCGCCTGCCTGCAACTGGCGATCGGGATCGGATGCGGCATCCCCGAACATAAAGTCGGGCTTTCTGTAAATCCGACGGTCAACATCCTCAAGAGGAGCCGTGGTCAAGATACTCCGTGTGGTCTGCGGATGACCGCCTTGGATGAGTGTATCCCGGACGAGGGAGCTTCGCTCACTAAACAAAGAAGCCTGTCCATGAAATTGCAGGCTGAGGTTACCATCTGCTCGACTGGTTAGCCCAAACAGACTGTTCAGGAGACCGGAAGTGTAATGCACTGCAAAGACAGAAATGAACTATGATTAGTTCAACAATCAAGTGGATACGAAGACATAAAAATTCACTAAGGCATAGCCTCTCTCGGCGAGCAAGGCCAGCAAGGGGACAACTTCGATGAAGCTTGACCTCGCGGATAAAATTGCATTTTTGCAAAAAGCGTCCAAAGTACCAACTTCGCTTAAGCAGGAAGTGGTATAGCCCTAACGGCTGACGTCACCAAGAGGGCATCATGGTCAAAAGTCACCCTTCGTGGCCATGACTGAAGGAACAGACCTATATCCTGTTCCTCAACAGGATGGAGACTGCCCGAGTAATGGCTTCGTACGAAAGCCTAAGGAAGAACTGTTCGGTTCTTAATTCCCTTGTGCAAGGAAAATAGGGAGGTTCAAGGAAACGAGTTCCCTAATGAGGACAGATCATATTCGATCGTCCTAATAGCCAAATGTCGACTCCAAAGGAGAGAGACCACGGTCTCTAATCAGATAGGAAAATCCCTTACCGGTGACTGGTCGCTCGATGACGGAGGAGGAGGACCCTCCGCTACAGAAGTCGCCACTTCTTTTCCGCTCGTCTTTTGGGCGCCATTAAAGAGTTGCAAGAGTTCTCAAGGTTCTCTGAACGGAGAAGGAAGAGGAGAGAGGAAAGTCAAGAAATTTCTCTGAAAAAGGAGATCTTTTTTCCTGCTCAGCCCAATTGAGCTTTTATAAGCCAATCAGCGCCTGAAACGAGGCCTCGAAAAGGGCGTACGCCGCCGTTTCGAATTAATTTGAAACGCCGCCCAAAGCGCCTTCCCGAGAAGCGCTGGTTCAACTCCACTAAGGGTTAACTTCACACTGGAGCAAAGTGCGGACTTCGCACAATCCTTCAAGGACTTCGCCGAGAGGCTTACCTAGCCCTCTAAAAAGGCGCTGACATACCAGTCTCGCGAAGATCACTCAAAGAAAGGACTATCTCCTTAACTCCGCATACAGTTTTGCCCCGCTATGGCCAAACTCTTAATGAAAGCAAGCAAAAATCAGATGATTAGAAGATGAACTTTCATTGATTTAAAAGGAAGGGTACATTGATATTACATCAAAATTGTGATTCATACAACACACCCAGTTGCTTAACAAGGTCATCCGCGCAAAAGGCATACAAGTGGTTTTATCCGTTCTAAGTCAAACCGACTGGACAAAGAAGGCCTTCCTCCTGCACAGGGCTGTAATCAGTGGTGCCGCAAGGACACGGTCATTATTCTCCACAAAAATGGCAGATCTTGCTAGGCCATTTTTGTTGAAGCCTAGCAATAGAAACCTATCGCCGCCAACACGATGGATCACGTATAATGGGAATCGGCTGTGATACCAGTGATCTAACGGGTGTGAGGCCCGCTTTCCCGAAGTGGATCGCTCCTAAAGGCCACCAAAGTTGAAAGTTGGCAATGATGCCGGCAATCCCACAGGCAACGCCCACTATCTCGAAGCGGATCATCTCCGACAAAGTGGCTACCAGCTCACCTCAGAACGAATCATCTCGGATAAAAGGCTGCCAACAGCCTCTGGGACACGCACCCGTCGCCCCAAGTTGTTCCTCCTGCTTAAAAGTAAAGCTTCAACTGGGGAAGCATAAGGCAATTTTATGGTTCCTTCCATCAAGTCATTGGACTGACGAGCATAGCCCACTGCAAGGCAAATCAGAACAGATTAGTAGTTAAGCACAGAAAAAACTGCAAATCAGAATTTTTTTGGGTTAAAGCAATCCAATTTCAGTAAAAGCAGAGGACAAGCCTCGCCTGCACAGCACTGATGGGCTGGCTCAGCAAACGCCAAGTCCAAGCCTCGCCTATATGGCTAGCCAGACTGACCCGTGGGATACAGTCTTAGCTCCGCCTATATGGCACGACTGGCTCAACTATTGAAGAGACCAAGTCCCAAGTTCTGCCTGGACAGCGGACTTAACATGCAGTGATCTTTCTGGGAAGCTATGCCAAAATCCTTCTCTACAGATCAGTCAATTGCAAGATAAAGAGTAAGGGAAACTAATCCCTGAAGCAGTTGTTAAAGCTAAATTAAGGGAGATGAATTCCCTAAAATCAGTGAAGTCGTTGAATGATCAAGACTTACTGGTCCTTGGCCGGATAATGACCAGAGTGGGCATTCCCACTAATTTAAAGATCTAAGTATCTCTTTTAAACCAAGAGAAGAGAAGAGAGGCAAAGCACTTCTCTTCAGAGGACCTCAAGTGTCCTATTTATAGGCCCCATGGCCTGAGCGATGCCGCCTCAAGCGTGGAAGCACGAGCGCATTTAAGGCATTTACTGCGCCTTGAGAACAGGGATGGTTTCCCTTGGAACCGTGCGAAGAGAGAAACGTCTCCCTCACAAAGGCACTTATTGCGCCTTGAAGAAAGGGAATATCCTCCCTTGGAAACGTGCAAATCGGAGAATATCTCCCTCGATCAGCACGAAGAAAGGAGTAATCCTCCTCGTAACCAGCCCACGGCAGTTGGTCTCGGGGAAAGCGACAGATGTTCCAGAGCGAACTTATCTAGCTGCGAAGCTACCCAGACGTGAGTCTACATGATTCCTCGGCGAATCTACATCCCAAAGTAGGATTTAAAGCGAAGCTGAACTCAACCATCATGGCGACGTTCATACTCCACACACCACCGATCAAAGCAATTCAAAGTGTTTCGAAGCCTGAGTTATTGCAGACTTCTGAAAACTTTGAAGGGGGTCTTGTTGACACTTAAAAAAAGACAAGATTCTTATTGGTCTAAACAATGTCTAAACTTGTTGACATTTACAAAAGACAAGTGACAGACGACCAGTTTTTCACCCATCTCCGAGGGACAAAGAAGCAACTTGGACTCCACTGATACAGCAAGCAACAGTGAACCCGGATTGTTTCTAAACAGACCTCAGCAGGTCTAAGGTGCTAGCACTTAGCATCGCATGAGCCCAAAGGGATAGCCTTGCCTGAGAGGCTAACATCACTCGACTTCGCCTTGAAGCCATCCAAAGCCTCACCAGGAAGCTAACTCGCAACTTTGCCAAAGAGGACTTCCAGCTCCGCCAAAGGGTTTCTTTCGGACTTCGCCAGAAGCTGCCTCTAGCTCCGCTACGAGCTCAATGCGGACGGCTCCGCTATGAATCTGCCACGGTTAACCTTTGACCAATCAAATCTCCGGATAAGATCGGATCCAATCAGATCAAATCTAATTAAGATCAAATCAGAGATCAAATTTGACAGTTGATTGCCACAATCTCTGACTCTTCTTAAAACGAGTAAGAAGATCAGGAGAAATCCTCCAACGATATGGAAAGGATCAAAACAGATCGAGAAGGTCCACCGACCTGCCATTTCTAGCTTCGCAGAAGCTGATCCTAGCCTCGCAGTAAGGCTACTTTCCAGATTTAAACAGATTTGATTCAATCTGTTTTCATATCTTCAAGGGACGATTATACCCTTGCTCTCCCTATAAATAGCCCACCAGGGGTACAAGGAGAGAGGGATCAAAGACGAAAAGAGGACTCCACAAGCAGAGGCTTCTTCATAAGCACCGTGCGCTCTCGAATTCAGAGACCTTTTAGAGAATTGCTTTCTCTAACCAGGGTGTTGATGCCCTAACATCGTCCTTCTTCTCAAGGAATCTCCGGAACCAGGCGAGAAGGAATTCCTTATTGAAGGCGATTTTGAGAAGCAGCAAGAGGGTTCTACAACCTTCTGTCTCTGATTCCCCGAACCAGGCGAGAAGGGAATCTCATCGCTCGCATCGTCAAAGGGACAAAGTGGTCGCGCGCTGACCAGACTCCTATCGGCACACTTCTCCAGAATCTCTGAGGAGATCTACTTGTAATCTTTTAAGAATACTTGTAATTTAGCTCCTCAAACTCTTTTTTGTAAGTTTTCCCCCTTTGCAAACATAATGGAAAATAGGGTTGTCGAGGTGGCACTCGGGTATGGTGACTTCCTTAGAAGGATTGAGGAACTCAAGGCCCTTCCTTGAAGAATCAGAGGTGACACATGAAGAATTAGACCTTCACGGTAAGCTGTGAGGTGACTTTTGTCTGTTGTTTATTTGCCCACGCACGGTCTGACGTTAGTTTCCCTTTCAGAACTCGATACTTATCTCAGAGTTGCTAGATGATCACCGGGATGCCCTGAATGCAAAGAAGGGTGAGGTTGTTATCTTGCACTGGGAGATGGAGGGGCTTCGTGTCATGACGACCAAGGAGATTAGTCAGCTCAAAGTGGATTTGTGGTGCGAGATAACAGCTCGCTCGATTCAGGAAGAAAAGTTGACGTGGCATAGGTAGGAGCTAGGGAAGAAGGTTCGGGGATATTGGAGAAGGACTCCGAGCTATAGTAAAGGGGGTCTGCACTGCTGGTTGCTCAGCAGGCCCTTGAGGATATACGTTAATGTGCTGAAGGGCGGAACCTACCCTGAGGTCTGAATGAGACACATTGAAGTGACGGTGGAGTATCTCTAAGATGACTTGAGTCGTGCGCAGATTGCCCATGATGAGCAGAAGCACGTGAGCAAGAGGCTATAACCAATTGCCAACGCGCGCTGAAGGTATTTAAATTCAAGAAGTATAAAGAAGAGTATGAACATGGGGAATGTGGGGCACCTCTGAAGTACTCACTTAACATCAAGTCATCCCTAAAGGGGGGAGTCAGTTTCTTCTTGGGGGCAGAGCTACCCACGCTTCCATAAAACCTCCGTCTAAGGATGCAATGTCCCTGTCGTCGGCCACCGTGCTGATCGCGATTGACGTGGAGCGGGTGGCCAATGTTTCCTCTACTATGGTCGTGGAGACCTCTTAGAATGCTCGTCCGTCGATTTGCACTTCCGGTGACGAGCCTCTCGCCAGTGCCACCGATGCTGGGCAGGTGACCCAGGATGTCGTTGATGAGGCGGCTCTTCTGGATGCTACTTCTGAGGCTTCTCAGAAAAGCAAAGGCCAAGTAAGATTGAGGGCTTGTCCCGATTTTTTTTGTTAATTGTAAGGAACTGGTATAATCATTTAAAAAGAAATAGTCGAGTCTCTAGGTTCCACTTCCTTTTGAACATCTTGCTCCCTTTGTGTTTTAAGGCTGTTGTGGGTACAGGTCCAACCAGTTCTGCTCGTCTTCATGCTCGGTGGTCGATAGTTTGAGGAAGAGCTACCGAAGGGTCAGAACATCGCTCGCTCACTTACGTATTCAGGAGGTTGTCCTTCAGGCGAGGAGCCGCTCGAGGAGATAAAGGTGTTCAAGCCTCAGAGAAGAGAGGTGGAGGTTGAAATAGACCTGGATGATGAGCCTGGATCGCTGGACTCCTTGAATGCTTAGCGGGAGAAGGTGGTCATGGGGGAGCTCTTGGGAATCCCTGGGCTCTCTCATCCTATAGAGCTCGAGTTGCTCAATCTCTTATCCTCATAGCTAGATCGTGAGCTAATTGCTCATAATACGATTATGGCTAGTTATAAGAAGAGAGTGGATGGCATCCTTAAAGGGGTCATGAATTGCTAGAGGTGAGTTCTTAGGTGAGAAAAGCTGAGCTTGAAGAGAAGCTTTATAACCAGCTTCTGGAGTTGTAAAAGATGTTGGAAGAGGTTTCAGATCTTCGAGAGAGGATAGATTTTGCCCAGTCAGAGATCCTCTTACTTCGAGAGCGAGTCAACATGGGTTGTTCTGAGAAGCTGGTGCTCGAACATGAGTTTCTAACTATCCGGAGTAGCTTGGAGGGTTGTGACAAGGTAATGAAAGAGGTTAGGGCTGAGGTCTCATGCCAATTGGATTGTTTTGAGGATCTTTGGCTTGTTCACAAAGTGTTATTAGAAGAGGCGCAAAAACTGCACTCTGAGGTCATAGCCCTCAGATCAATCATTAGAGAAGAGTGCTGGGAAAATGGCTCGAGGTCGACAACCGGAGCCCCGAGGGTCCTATCGCTGACCTGGAGGGTTGGGGCATCAGTCTGGGAGATTGTCTGAACTTGCTGAGAGTTCTGGTAGTTGGCATGAGAGAGCTCTGAGAGGGTGGACAGACCGGGGAAGTGGTCATAGGTATGAACGGCGGGGCTAGCCCGCTTTGGTGTGGATGAGTATGGTGCTAAGATGTGTCATCCATTTTTATGGGCTAAATTGTTATCTTGAAGTTCCTATGTGATGCCTTGTGTCTTTGTTTATAGGAAAATCACCAGGGCAGGACCTGGTATATGTTGTTGACTCACTCGAGTGGTCGTCAAGGTGAAACTTGTTTAGATCGACTCCGAGCAGCCCAAGTAGGCGAACCTCTGTCTTGCATGGGGCTCCCCGAGGGATAGTCGTGGGGGCTTTCTTTTCCTTATAGTCATTAGGGTAGGACCCGATATATGCTGTTGACTCATTCGAGTGGTCGTTATGGTGAAAACCTATTCAGGTCGACTCCGAGCAGCCCAAGTGAGCGAGCCTCCGTTTTTAAGGGGCTCCCCGAGGGATAGCCGTGGGGGCTATCATTCCCTTATAGCTATCAGGGTAGGACCCGATATAGGTTGTTGACTCACTTAAGTGGCTGTCAAAGTGAAAACCCATCTAGGACGACTTCGAGCAACCCAAATTGGCGAGCCTCTGTCTTTTAGAGGTCTCCCCGAGGGATAGCCACAGGGGCTGTCTTTCCCTCATAACCATCAGGGTAGGACTCGATATAAGCTGTTGACTCACTCGAATGGCTGTCAAGGTGAAACCCTATCTAAGCCGACTCTGAGCAGCCCAAGTGGGTGAGCCTCCATCTTTCAGGGGGCTCCCCGAGAGATAGTCGTGGGGGCTGTCTTTCCATCATAGTTGTTAGGATAGGACCCAATATAGACTATTGACTCACTCGAGTGGCCATCAAGGTGAAAACTATCTAAGCCAACTCCAAACAGCCCAAATGGGCGAGCCTCCATCTTTCAGGGGGCTCCTATATGGATAGTTGTGGGGGCTTTTTTTCCCCACAGCCGTCAAAGTAGGACCCAATATAAGTTGTTGTCTCACTCGAGTGGTCGTCAAGGTGAAAACCTATTTAGGCTAACTCCGAGCAGCCCTTATAGGCGAGCCTCCGTCTTTCAGGTGGCTCCTTGAGGGATACTCGCGGGGATTATCTTTCCCTTATAACCGTCAGGGTAGGACCCAATATCGACTATTGACTCACTCGAGTGGCTGTCAAGGTGAAAACTTGTCTAGGCCGACTCCGAGCAGCCCAAGGGGGTGAGCCTCCATCTTTCAGGGGGCTCCCTCGCAGGGGCTGTTTTTCCCTCATACCCGTCAGGGTAGGAATCGATATAGGCTGTTGAATCACTCGAATGGCCATCAAGGTGAAAACCTTTTTAGACCGACTCCAAGCCCGTCTTTCAGGAGGCTCCACAAGGGATATCCACGGGGGCTGTCTTTCCCTCATAGTCGTCAGGGGTAGGACCCGATATAGGCTATTTAGCGCACTCATTATATCTAGAAGAGACATGAAAAATAAAAGAGTTTGCATAATTTTATTGGATGTCACACTATTTTACACGCGGTATTGCTTCGAATGGGAAGTACATGGCCCAGTAATGTTGTTCCCATCCCGTATGGTATCAATGTGCGGGCATCTCAATCAACTATTTCAGCAAAGTCTCTCCAATTTTAGGATCTTCCTCTGGGCCAAGGATGAACTCATCTAAATATCCTTGATCGGGGTTAAATCGTGCACAAAAAGAGTTAATTTGAAATCAAAAATTAAAGTGTGCATGCTTTGGCTTCCTCGATACTTCCGCTATATCATAGAGGCTAAATGGGTCGAATCCATAAAGACAAGGTGCGATTGAAGCATTAATAGTATATTCACATGTGTGTTAATGGTTCTTTTATGTTTCAAAGAATCAAAAGAAAAGAAAACAAATAATGGAAAGAGCAGAGTACGGTGAAAACAAAGATAGAAACATTAAAGAGAAGGTATTTGTGATTTTTGAGATTATTTAAAAATAAAGTAAAAATAAAAGAAAATTCATAACTACTAATTACTAACGGCTCTACTAATATGATAACCTCTTAGTGATAGTTGCCTCACATGTATCCTTGGCCATCATTAGTCTTTGGTTTCAAAAGCTTTTACCCATAAGATCATTCTTCACATCCAAACTCAAATAAACATGTAAAGGTGCAATGAAACCATCATAACTAAACTAGAGCAACTATGGAATAAAATAATGTTAGCTTATTAGAGAGTTAGATGTTAAAGTATTAGAATCCATCATCATGACCCATCAATGGCTCTCGCAAGAGCAAGGCCAAATAGAAGCTATTAGTTTCATGTGGATTATCAAGTAAGGAATTAGCAAATTAGTAGTTAGTAGTTAGATACCATGATAGAAAATTAGCTAAGCATGTAAAAGGTTAGAGAAGAAAACAAGTAAAGATAAAGAGAGAACCTTTCATAGAGTATCACCCCCATTACAAGAACCCTAAGTTTCATCTTATGAATCACTCTCTTGAACTTTTATAAGTTATAAAAGAAAGAAAAAAATACACAAGTAACAGAGAAAAACAACTAACCTATACTAAAAAGAAGAACACTATGCTAAATCCTTCCTCCTCTCCTTGTTCTACTTCAACCAGGGGATTTATAGCACAAAGGAGACCTCTGGGAGACAAGACGGGCCACGCGTCAAAAATCGACACGTGGCTCTATCGTACTGCCACGAAAATACGGCGCAGGCTGCGTTTTTGCTACCATACAGCTGCCGCGTGCGGTGCCAAAGTGTGCAGGCAAAGGCTGCACACTTGTCCCTATACATTCTGCCAGTTTGTGATTTTTTGCACCCAGAAATATCAGATTTGGGCTTCAAAGTCTTGGGCTTCTTCTAGGCCCTAAGAATCCCCAAATAAATGAAAGTTTCGAGCTTCTTCTTCACTTCATGCCATAGACCTAAAAACACACAAGAAAACTATTATTACAGAATTTTATTCAGAAAACTATGAAGAAGTGCTATAAAATATGCACATTTAGAGACTAATCATACCCTACACTTATCTTTCGCACGTCCCGAGCAAAAACAAGAAGAAAAACTAACTAAGAAATTTATTACACCACTTTCGCAGGTGACGCGATTGCACTATGCAACAAGCTCTTAAACTTTTAGGTTTCTTCTAAAGGAGGAGTTTTGTCCCCTGAGGATTTTCAGCTTATTACACCCACAAAATCCATAAAGTAAGAAATCAAATGTTATTATTTTGAAAATACGTTTGTTTTGAAATATTTCTGCAAAAATTGAAGTGATCTAAGGTCATAGATTAACCAGGAATTATTCCTCCTTAAACTAAGTCTAGATGCGAGATCTTATTATAAATAAAAGGTAAGAATTTTAAATTTTAATTGATTATTTAATTTTTCATAAAACTCTTAGATAATATGCACTTTGTGAATAGTGATGTTTTTTGGTATATTAACTCAAACTCTCATGTCATTTATTTGTATGTGTGTGCATGTGTGTGCATATAAATCTTTTTTTTTTTCTTCTCTTAGTTTTTTTGGGCTTTCTAGTTTATCCGGGTAGTGAGCCTTTAGTCGATGACTCCCAAACCAGATGGCTTTATGATACTAGATGAGAAAATAACCCTCGGCCTTAAAGACTCGAGTAAACAAGGCCACAAAATTAAGTGAGATTATTTTATTTTTGTCCCCTATTTTAGGCGTTAATAATCATGCTTCCTGAGACATAATTACCCAGCTTTAATAAGTGGTTTTATTTTTTATTTTTTATGGTATTTTCAGTTTGTTTCAATACCAAAAATTGTGTAAGTATGATGTGCATATATTTAAGGCAAAAAATTTAAGATCAAATTATCTTTCTAATTTTACTTTCTTATCCTAAAATTTAAACAAGATCTATTATTTTGACTCGGTTTAAGAATTCATAATTTTATATCTTCCCAATTCCTAAGATAATCTTAACTTTCTTAAAAATAAATCAAAACTATTTCTTTTATTTCGAAAAAAATTTGTAAAAAGAAAAGACAAAGTTTCTTTACAAAAGAAAAAAAGTCAAAAAATTTCCAAAAAGAAGTGTAAAAAGAAAGAAAAATTAAAAAAAGGTTTTAGTACACCCTCCCCCACACTTATCTCATGCATTGTTCTGAATGCATCATGAATGTATATATGCATGAAATAAATAGAGAGGGAAAAAAGATTACCTCAAGGTGGTGGTTCCGGTGGCAGCCTGATTGGTCCACGAATGCGGCCCAACATAAAGATTGTGGAGTTTGAAAGAACCTACCAGTGACCTCTCTAATATAACCTATTAAAAGAATTATTATGTAAATGGTCTTATTTAAAAAATATGCCCATCCAGTTTTTAATTTTCAAAAATAATTCTTGAGTCATTTTGTTCAACACCTTTGTCCGACAATCGAGTGTGATTATTGAAGATGATTGATTGGGCTCAAACAATATAGGAACAAATACTGACTTGGGAATCTGACTTAGATCAAGTCAGGATTCAAAAGTGTGAGTCAAAATTGGTTCAAAAATGGGATCCAAACCAAAGAATTGATATTCACACACTTTCCTCATCAATGAAGTGTGATCGTAAGATATTGATGATTCAATCTCATAGTGAACTGATATAGGATTCAATGTTGACTCTGAAAGTTGAAAATAATCAGGCAAAAAATACCAGAGTCATTATTGAATCAAAAAGTGAAATGAAATTACCAACTGGGGGATCAGGATTACATTCATACTCAAGTTCAATTTTGAGAAAAGGATAACTTATCAAAATGTCAAGGTGGTTCTTAAAATTTTGGGCAAGTTCAAATTGGTGGGGTGAAATTGAATCTTGAATTCCAAAATAATATAATATTTGGGTCACATTAATAGGGTAAGAGATATCTAAATCTGTCAATGATTGATAAGGTAGAGTTTTCTCATTCCTATATGAAATTGTGTTAGCCAATTGACTCTCTTGTGCGTGGATGGAATGGGTAACCACATTTTGAGTCTGAATCATATCTTTTATATTCTGTGCAATTGATTCTTTTTGAAAAGGTGAGTATGGAGATTGGTTTTAGAAATTGTTGCAATTGTGAGTATAACAGATTTTGAGATTGTCGCTCAGACTCACACAAGAGTTCCATACTCAATTTCAGAACTGATGGTTGTTCATTTTGAATTGGTGAAACTGGAAAAGATGAGTATAACTCTTGAAAATTTGATTGAAATGATGAGTCCAATATGTTCTGAAATTGTTGCTTAATTTCACGAAAGACTTTCATACTCTTTTTTAACTCAAATTTTTCTTCAATTGGATATTCTAGAAAAGAAGTATATGAAATTGATGTGAGAAGGATTATGAATTGAGCAAGTTATGAATTTGTTGTTAAGACTCAAGCATCGCTTCTATACTCCTTTTCAAATCAAATTTTTCTTCAGTTTGGTGGAACAGGAAAAGAAGTATATGAAGCAAGCTTGGGCAATGAATTTTGTGGATAGGGTGTTTGAAAATTTATCTCCGGGGAGGTGAACCCCTATGACTCTGTGAAGAGTGAAAATTATTTGAAAATTATGGTCAGAGGATTGGGAGCATGGGTCATATTGAGTTGCATAAACCCAATCCTGCCTATATAGTTGGTTCATGTTGTACACAGCTGGATTAGAATTATCCGAGTCAAATGAAGTTGGGGTGAAAAATGAATTTATTTGATTGGAAAATTTTTGCTTGCATTCCATGTTATCACAACAATCACGAAAACAAACAAACAAACAAACAAATAAGAAAAAGAAAACTTTAAAGACAAGCCTACACTAGGATTGACCTAGACCTAGACGACTCGTAACTGGTTAGACTATCAACGTGGGGTACATTGCAACAATCTGACTATAAGTTAATCAATCAGGTAGGGACAAGACCAATGGGAGGTACCGTGCTTGAGCAACGAGCCTAATTATACCAAACCACTGTTCTTCGAGATTTCGTCTCTTAATCACCAACCTTTTAAAATGATTTGACAAGAGTCAAACTCTAACAACTTTCCCCTTAGGTCAATCTCCTAAATGGGTCCAAGATGTCCCTAAGGGCCAATGTCTAGGAAATTCTGTTTAGGTTTGGGTTGTGTGAGTGGGGAGATGGTATTTAGGCTAAGGGAGGGTAATGACTTCCCCACCTTATATTGTATCGGGATACGCCCTTAAGTTCCATTTGTACAAATGTGCAATATAGACAAGAATGAATACAAAAAGTAAGTAAATCACCCACGTGTTTGTCCTAACTATAAGCGATGCGATATGTATACCTCAGTCCAGATCACAACAGAAGAGCAAAATACAGTATGTTGGAATTGAAATGACACGTGCCTAGATGCAAATGCCAAACCATTTTAAAACATCCAATTATCGTATTTTAGTTCTTAATTATTATAAAGAACAGGTAATCTAAACAGAAAACAAGTAACAAAATACACAAATATATGCTAATAAAGATATCCTTACAAAATATGAAGATCAAACCCCAGAAAAATGCAGCGTTTCCGCGTCCAAAAAGCCCTAACCGCAGGAAAACAATGGGTGACAACTTCCTGCTTTCTTAAGCAGGGAAATGCAGGAGAGTGTGGGCTTCAGCAGTTGTTAGATACAAAAAAATTTTATTTGTACCCAGAAATAGAAAAGAAAAGTTAATAAAAATGTGAAATCAAACTGCAACGGCGTCAAAATTTGATCGGGGTTAAAACGTGCACGAAAAGTGTCGTTGTAAAATCAGAAATTAAAGTGTACGTGCTTTGACTTTCTCGATACTTCCATTATAGCATAGAGGCTAAACGGGTTGAATCCACATGGACGAAGGGCGATAGAAACATTAACAGTATGTTCACATGTGTGTTAACGGTTCTTGTATGTTTCAAAGAATCAAAAGAAAAGCAAACAAATAATGAAAAGAGAAGAGTACGGTGAAAACAAAGATAGAAATATTAAGACAAGTTATTGGTGATATTTGAGATTATTTCTAAAACAAAGTAAAAATGAAAAAAAACTCATAACTACTAACTACTAATAGCTTCACTAATATGATAATCTCTTAGTGATAGTTGTCTCACATGTATCCTTGGTCATCGCTAGTCCTTGATTTCAAGAGCTTTTAAAGCATGACCTATAAGATCACTCTTCACATTCAAACTCAAATAAAGAAGTGTACAATTAAACCATTAAAACTAAACTAGAGTAAGTATGGAATAAAATAATGTTAGCTTGTTAGAGAATTAGATATTAGAGTGTTAGAATCCATCATCATGAGGCATCAATGGCTCTTGCAAGAGCAAGGGCAAGTAGAGGCTGTTAGATTCATGTGGATTATCAGGTAAGGAGTTAGCAAGTTAGTAGTTAGTAGTTAGATACCATAAGAGAAAATTAGCTAAGCATGTAAAAGATTAGAGAAGAAAGTAAGTAGAGATAAAGAAAGAACCTTTCATAAAGTGTCACCCTCCATTATAACAACCCTAAATTATATTCTATAAATCACTCTCTTGAATTTTTACAAGATCTAAAAAAAGGAAAAATATACAAAAAAAGGAGAAAAACAACTAACCTACACTAAAGAGAAGAACATTACCCAAAAACCTTCCTCCTCTCCTTGTCTGCATCAACCAGGGGCATTTATAGCATAAAGGGGACCTCGGGAGACAAGACGGGGCCACACATCGAAAACTCCATCGATCTGTCACGGAAACGCGGCTCGGGCAACATTTTTGCGGTAGTACAAGCACTGCGCGCATGGTGCTGAAGTGTGCAACCTTTGGCTGCACACTTATCCCTGTAAATGTTGTTGATTTATGGTTTTCTGCACCAAAAAATAGCAAATTTGGGCTTCAATGTCTTGAGCTTCTTCTAGGTTCTAAAAATCTCCAAATAAATAAAAGTTTAGGGCTGCTTCTTCTCTTTATACCTTGGACATAGAAAAACACACAAGAAAACCATTAATAACAGAATTTTATTCAAAATAACTGTGAAAATGTGGTATGAAATATGCATATTTGGAGACTAATCAATCCACACTAAACTAGGTCTTCAAGTTGTCATTTGAGCGCCCAATAATGCTCCGTGGCGTGTCCCTGACTGCCATGGAAAGAGCAGCCTCCTGCTTCTGGAGAGTCAAGGGCACGTCCGATAGTCTTAGGAAGTTTCAACCTTTGCCGGCGCTTGACGGCGTGGAAGATCTGGTCAATTGGGAGGTTCAAGGGGTGAAGGTGACGGAGCATTCGACCATCGCCGTCGTCGGGGGAGCATCCTCCTTAGGAGCTAAGGCTCGATGCCCACTTACGTGTTCCCTCGAGTTGCCATGCTGAATGTCACGCCCCGCTTCCCAAGATACGCTAAAGTAAAGATGTGACGAGAGTCGGCGATGCATATACGCAAGGAAAATACCTCACGTATACGCGCTGAGCCTTAAGTAACCCAAAACAAGCTATAAATCGAAACTGTAATGGAACATGATTACTGCAATATCACATAGAAGCATCCACGCATGATATCATTTAAATGAAGAAATAGAATAGCAACTAAATCCGATATATCAAGAATAAAGAAATAACAGGAAGAAAAGAGAGATGAGAATACCAGAATCAGAGAGAGACTCAAACTTCTCACAATATGTATGGTCTCATCGAACACCTGACAATAAAAACAAAGCGTCCAATATCTGAACGTGCAAATCCAGGATCGTCAGAAAGTGACCTGGTGAGTGTGTGTGTAAAGAAGACTGCTCGTGCATATAAACAATGTGCATAGAATAATAACAAGATAAACTGCAGATAGAAGATAACTAAATAAAGCAATAATCAGATAACTGATGGATAACTGAATAACAATATGAATGAAGATAAAGGCAACAATCACAATGATAAACAAACAACCAATGTCAAGATGTGTAACCTAGCATATGTCACTGGTCTGGTATATAATCTGGTCATGTGCACATTCATACGTCATAAGGCAGGGTATCAATTCAGGGCATAACACTTGATTAAATGATTTATTATTATAATCGGAGAATATGAATGTATTGCATTTGAGTTATTCAATAATAATCATTAGTGTCCTTTGTTATTCTTGTCCCTTCCCACCGGCGTCCCACAACACTGACAGTTCACACTGGAGCTCGCACTTCCAGTAGAACTCATCCGAACTCCGATATGCGGGTACCATTATTCGAATAGGGGAGAGACCAAATAACATATACTCATGGCGTTATCATTATACAGGTATGTGTGGATATTAACATGTACTGAGAACGCTTATCACGCTAACACCAGGCGGCACAGGCAGGAGATAGCCCTACAGATTCAAGAGGTGGCCCCCACAGATTCAAGAGGTGGCCCCCACCACGTGTGTGGTGTTGCACTTTGCTCCATGTGGCACTTTGCTTTGAGGGGAATGGATTCTAGAGGTGGCCCCCACGGATTCAAGAGGTGGCCCCCACCACGTGTATGGTGTGACACTTTACTCCATGTAGCACTAGTTCCATTCAGGATCCGCCGGACACTAGCACGATTGTGGGATACATCCTCGTCATCCCGACACCAGGCGGCATGCTCCGCCGGATGCCGGTCTGACTGTGCTATTAAAAAGGTAACAATGCAGGGGACATGAGTATAGGGGATACAGGAGTTCAGGGTACAGGAGTACTAGATGTCTGGTATCAGTATTATAGTCATGCCAAGGTCCCCGTAAAAGGTGTCAGGTGTCACAGTATAAGGTATATCTCCACTAGTCCTGAATCAAAATTGGTACATGAAATGACGCTAATAAATATTCAGATCAGCAAAATAAATATAGTGAATGTTAACTGACGTCTCATGAAGTGGTACAAGTAATCAAACAGGTAAAATATAACAGAAAGTCACATAAAATGATAAGTGTAACATGTAAACGCATACCGACAACGGGAAATGAGGAAATACACAGGAATGAACACTCACTTGAAATGACGTGGTTTTGAAACCAAATCACCCTCTAGTCTTCACTGCACGAACTGGTACGGATTTCTGGATCATCCCATGGGACGGTCATCAAATTGCCTATGTATCGGGTCCACAACGAGCATGAGTCCGGATCGGGTTTGGGTCTCCTACAATGAGTCCGGATTCCACCAAACGAATCTGAAACGCTGCCACATGCAACCAAACACATACGACGACATACAAACAAATATGTACACACTATATACATACCACCTGCATGCTAACCCATTAATACACATACATAATCACTATATATATATATATATATATATATATATATATATATATATATATATATATATATATATATATATATATATATATATATATATATATATATATAGACACACACACACATACATGCATTCTATATATACACACATATACAATCACCAACTCACGCATACACACCTATATATATAAGTATGCATGCACTTAATTAAATAACACACTTAATTAAATTACACACCCATCCAGACAAATAAATAGCAACCCATGCATATAAATTAAGACACATTACTACACATTATATAAAACATATATATTAACATGAAATGGAAGAGAAATATAGTGGGAGAAGGAAAGTAGAGTCATATAATAATGTGGTGATTTGTGGCGCGCCGACGGAGGCTTTGGAGGAGGCGTCGGAGGCCGCAGAGGATGTCGTTAGATAAAGGAGTTCACCGTGAAGGGCGTGGATGCGTTGGCACTCGCCGACGGTGATCAACGATGACACCCGGAGAGACGGAAGATGGGTCGGAGGAAGTTTTGTCATGGAGTGCTTGGCTTGCCGGGCACGGCAACATGGAGGGGGAGGAGTGCGGTTCCAAAACAGCCCATACATGCCAAGCTTATTATCCAGGACAGCCCAACATTGTCAAATATAAGGATTTTCTCCTTGTGTTGCTTGGCAGCCTCTTTCGTATACCACTCTAGCATCTGCAAATTTTAATTGCTTGCATAAAAGCTTTCCAAGGGCCACGTCCATCCTCAGGCCAAAACAGGATACACACTTGTAGAAATTTTTTTTTTGCATCTTCTTCAAACTGGAAATTCCTCGTAAACCTTGGCTCGATACAGAGCAAGCTCCAATTTGATCCCAGGGGTTTTGTAGGCCGTGGGTGGCGCTGGGCTTGGTGCGGCAAGGTTGAGGGAGATGGTGAGAGAGAGAAAGATATATAGGGCGGCGGAGAGCATGGGTTAGGGTTAGGGTACGGTTTTTTGATAAGAGGATGGAGAAGATTAAATACAAGGGGGTTGTTGGGCTTACGAATTGGGCTGGATTTGTTTGAAAAGAGTACAGAAGAATTGAAATAAAAGGAAGGGTAAGAGAAAAATATGTGGACTAAGGCTTAGTGCGTTGGACTTAGACTTGGGATCGATTTAAAGAAGAGGAATGAAGATTAAAGGGTAGTAGGCTTGGGCCTAGGTAATGGCTAATGAAAGAGAGCAGAATGGGAATAGGGAGAAAAAGTATTAATCAAAATAATAATAATTAATAATAATGGTAATAATATAACAAAATATAATACGTACATATACTTGTATAATTTCAAATAAACAACATATACACTACAAGTGTATAAATGTACTTATACACCTGTATCAGATAGACTAATCTATAATAATAAATAATAATAAATTCAAACATATATTTATAATATAACACGGTATATTAGTTAAGGGATATTACAGGGATTATGGGCATAGGTTTGGATAATGGGTTTGAGTTTGGGTATGCTTAATGGGTAATGGATCCGGTATAGGATTAGAAGTAGGGAAAAATACAAGGGAAAGAAATGAAAGGAGAAGGAAAATTGCTTGATAACAACACACATGCAAAAATATAAATAATGATAGTAGTAGTAATAATAATGACGACACGTTAACACAATATCAAGTAAATAATTAATAATAATATAGATATTAATAACAACGAGTAATAATAAGTCACATGATAATTAATGATTAATAAATACACGTATATATTAAAATACCATTATATTTTATTTAAATACAGTACCTAAAAAAATAGGGATATTACATTGAATGTTCACATGGTCATCATGCGGGACACCCGCTTTGTATCACATCTTGTTAAGCTTGGCACGCAGATCGGTTGGGGTTGCAGGGTGTTGATTAGCCTAGAGGAGGGGCGTGTCGGAATTTTCGAGTGCCCAGCTTGATGACCCGCTGCTGAGCTTCTCGCAGAACTTTTATTTGTGTGAGCAACTAATGATTCACTTGTGTTTCTGCCTCGAGCTTGCGCTCCACAGTGTCACGGTAGATGGCGACAAGTTCTCGTTCACGATCGGCCTTCACGCTGTGCTCATCCAACAGTAGTTGCAGATCGATCACCGCAAGGACAGGCTGTCCTTGTAGAGTGTCATTGGGTCAAATTCATCAAAGGCGTTGGCGCCGTGTCGGGAGTGCTCCTATGTGCCATAATAGCTGCATGTAGGATGTTTTTGTAGAAGGGTTAAGGTAATGGGTAGCGAGAGATCTCAAAAGTCTTGGGTTCGCCTCTCAATAGAAGCACCAAATGTAGTAGGTAATTCCTAAGAAATCAATCTATGCACCAAAATAAGGAAGTGAATACCATCCAATCACAGGAAAGTGAATCACAAGCACAATAGAGGTCAGTGAAAACCACGAAAGAGAAAAAAAAAATCATGGAGAGAGAGACTCCACTATGTCAATGGAAATTATAAAAGAGCACTCACGATTTGGGTGAACTTGAGTTCCCTTTTTCCATTGGAAGGGATCCTCTATTTATACAAATCATGTCAAATAGATAGAGTTAGGAAGTCGTGCTCGTCTGTAGGACAGCGTTCATCTCTATCTGATGATTCGTGCTCGACTACAGACAAGCATGAACTGCCCTCGGGAGGTTGCTACTTTATTTGAATTAAGATTGGGTTTAAGGATAGAGATCTTTGTAATCGGATATGACTCTTATGTTAATATCCCGGTCCGTTCATAATTCAAACAAGGCGGTAATTACGGATTAACCATTCTAGAAGTAACCACGCATCGCACATCCACGTGAGGCTGGATTGACACACGTCGCGATCTCGGGCGAGTCAGAAAGTGACCACTACATAACTGAACCATGATCGGGTTCAACAGAGAGATAAGAAAGAAGAAGATTGACTTCCCTTTTAATCTTTCCCCCTGTTTATTTTTGTAAGAAGAGATAAAAATAGTTAGGACTTTCTCTTGTTATTTCTGTATTAAACAATCTAAAATAGTTCAGAGTAAGTAAGCTTCTAATTAACATTGTTTGAAGATAGAAGACAGAAAGAATTTTTTATGTTTTTAAGTTTTTTTTACATTTAAGGCATGAAGACCTTCAACTAACACATGAAACAATTTTATAAGCTCATTATGCAATCACTAATCGTTCATAGTAACTTGAAACTTAATGGCAGCTAAGATTGACTGTGATTTTTATGTCATAAAATACTTGTATATATAAAATCATGTAACTTAAATAATTTTTCGTTAATGATCAAATTGTATCATTTGTTCTATTATTAAAAAACTGCCCATTAAGTAATCAATTTACGTATTAGTTCAACAATTATAATTCTTCGTTAGAGAGTAGTTTACTTCTTTTTCTCCTTTATCTTCCCACTTCCTTCAGAAAGCCCTTGTAGATTTTTTTCAATTTCAGCTATGCTTGGCCTGTTGGCCAATCCAGAGCCCATTTTCTTTTCATTTCTTTTCTTTTCTTATTGGGCTTTAATTTTTCTTCTTAGTTTTCTCTATTTTAAGAACATTCTTTCTCTAGCTTTAAAGTTTATTTTTCTTCTTTAAATGTATTTTTCGTTCTTTTCTGGAAATTCATATAAAATTTTTGATGAGTTCCGTTATTTTCTCAGATGTAGTATCATGTATATTAATGAATTGTGATCTATGATAATGAGATTAATTTGTTTTGGTTTATCTAATCTTAAGTCTAAACCTTTCCCTTCAAACTTTGTCCAATCCTTAGGAAAAGAAACCCTCCCCTCTTTAAGAAAACTTCATTCCCCGCAAACCAATCCTCGTATCTTTAATACCTTTTGCGGGCCCTCCTGTAATTTGAATGCAATGTGCTCTCTGTGGGAAGAGAGTGTAAAATCTTGTTGTTAGAGTTTTTTAACTCATTAGACATTGGATATGATAGCCTAGAGTAGAGAGAAGCTACATCAGCAGTTGACAGGTATCAAGGAGCGATCGACAATGGATATTGAGACAGCCAACAAAGAAGAGATGTTCATCAGTCTGTCGACGGGCTCTGAGCTGTCGACATGCATTTTGAGAAGGCGATCGACAGGCCTTGGACTGTCGACATGCATTTTCAGAAGGCGATCGACAGGCCTTGGACTGTCGACATATGACTCAACAGAGAGTTTGGTCTTGTGTAGTTTGTCGACGGCCAGCCTCGCCTATCGACATCGATAGGTTTATGGGTGAATCCGAGTTGGTTTCTAAATCGGTTTCTGATCCGATTTTAGAACTGTTGGTCTTCTTTTCTTTGTGGACTCTTGTGTTATATATTGAGGGGTGTTTTACCTTAAATTGTAACATAAATTGAGTGGCTAATAAGATCTCTCTCTCCTTCTGTCCTGAGGACGTAGGCAATTGTTGAAACTTGTTAAATCTGTATTTCTCGCTTTCTTTTTCATTTATTTGTTCTTGTTGTGTTTGTGATTGTTCTGCTGCATACTCTGGTGTTTGCACAAGACCTCTGGTATATCCCAACAAATGGTATCAGAGCATTCCAAGTTTCATTGGGGAGTTTCGTTCGAGTGAAGCATATAGCTTTCGAAACTAATCGACGATTTCATTTTGTGGTAAAGATCCAATCTTTATCTATTTAGATTTGTTTTCACTAATTATTTCCACATTGTTATTTGGATTTGCTGGAAGAGATGGCCGGGAATAGTCAACCTGTGATGAAAATCGTTAATATTCATTTGTCAAAAATTGACGTAGTGAAGTTTGACGGCATGAACAAATTTGGCATGTAGAGATGTGTGGTGATAGATGCACTGATGTCATCAAACCTCGAAGATGCTCTATTTTTGGAGAGAAAGCCAGAGACTTCTTAAAATGACTGGGATAAGATGAATAGGATGGTGTGTGGCGTCATAAGATCTTATTTAAAACAAAATATCAAGTATTATGTGATGACCGAGACTTCAACGAAGAAGCTTTGAGATATCTTAGAGGGAAAGTACTTAACTAAGACCACAGAGAATCGCTTGCGCCTAAAGAGGATGCGTTACCGTTTCCAATTGAAGAAAGATATCTCGATCGGTGAACATATGAATAACTACATGAAGCTTCTTGCAGACTTAGCTAACGTGGATGAGGTGATCAAGGACGAGGACAAGATGTTAATTCTTTTAAGCTCTCTTTCTGATAAGGACTATAAGATCTTCATTCTCACCCTAATCAATGGTAGCCAATCTCTTAGGTATAATGAAGTTTCTTTTGCTCTTGTAAATCATAAATTGATAAGGAAGGACAAAGAGTCCACCAATAGTACATCAACGAAAGTGTTGTCGATATGAGGCAGGAGTTTCATTCGAAGGGGCAAAGATAATCGTGAAAGATCAAAGTTCAGAGCCGATTCTAGAGATTTAAAGTAGAACTAATGTGCCTTCTACAAAAAGAAGGCCACAGGAAGGTTGTGTTGGCCCAAAGGGCTTTAACCCTAGTTTTGATGATGATAAAACTCATGAGGTTATTTTGTACTAACAAATATTTGTAAGTTATGTTTCAAGAAAATCTAAGAAATGATTGGTTTCACTCAAAACTCACAACTTTAGAAGCCATTTTCAAAGAGATCTAAAGAACCTAAAGCACCTATAGCACTCATGATTGAAGGCTTGCTTGAAGTTTAAAGGAGGATCAAGATAAGAAGCAGAGAAATATTTATTTTGTTTTTTTAGTCATTGTAAGAATTAGAATGTTAAAATCAGCCTAGATGATCGAGAAGCTCATGAGTAACACACACGCCTCTATGCTTCTATGTTTTGATTTTATATTTCTGGAAAAAAGAATTTTTCATTTTCAAAACAGAATTTCAAAACATTTTTTTGAAAGTTAAACTTTACAAAATAGAATTTCTTTTTTCTACAAAAACAAGTTCTACATTTTATTTAAGTGTTGATCCATTATCACACATGCTTTTAAATTCAAATATATTCATGAACTATGTTTTGTAAAAAGAATTTATAGTATGTTATGGAAAATCAAAATGTATTTCAGAACTTTCAAATATACGGTTTGACCTAGCATCGGTCGACCGCTGGTAGAGCATATTTGCTCTATTGGGCAACCGATTATGCACGATCTGCACAAGAGGAAGCTTGTGCATATCGGTCGACCGACCGGTTGATCATGTGCTTTGGGTCACAAATTTTGCCTAGAGATGGTCGACTGTCGACCCCCAACGGTCAGAAATCCGACCGTTGGCGGTCGATCGACAGGCTGATTAGGGCCTGAATTTGTCCCAAACAGCTATATTTTATTTGTCTTTTTCTGGGCTAATCCAAAACAACTATTTTCAGCTAAATTTCTCTCTTAGTCCTCTATAAATAGGGTACATTGATTTAAACCCCAAGAATTAATTAATATTTAAGAACACCATCTTAGAAAATATTTGAGACTAATTTTTGAAGAAAAATTCTCCTTGAGCTACATTTCTATATCCAATATTTTCAAGACTTCATTTTTCATTCTCTTAAAGCTTCTCCATATACAATTTTGAGCTTCTACTTTATCCAAGTTGCTTCTAAGAATTGATTTGTAAGCCATTTTTAGAGATCGAGAAGTAGATTTTTCGTTCGTTAATTCGAGTTGTAGAGGTTGCGGCCTCGACAAGCTTGTGGGCTTGTCATCATGTAAGGTGTTGTGGCACCAAATGAGAAGGGCTTGCGGGTCCTGTGTTCTTGAAGAAAACTTGTAGAGTGGTGATCTCGCGGGATCCACTACTAGAAAAGAGCTAATTTATTGTGGAAAAATTGCGTCGAATAATTTTTTGACGCAATTTTTGCGTCAAATTATCACAAATCCGACGCAATATAAAAAACAAATGATAATAATTTAAAAATATGAATAAATGACAAAATGTGTCAAATTTTTGACGCAAATTAAAAAAAACCCGCTACTTTTTTTGGTGAAAAAATTCCCGAGAAGTATGTATCGAAAATTCGACGCAATATGTAAAACATTGCGTCGAATTTTCAACTCAAAATAAAAAATTCCACGGGAATTTTTGGTGAAAATTTCTGAGAATTCTGTAACAGATTGCATCGAATTTTTGACACAATCTGTTACAAATTGTGTCTAAAATTCGATGCAATTTGTTTCAAATGGCATCAAATCTTTTTTAGAATTAATTTGTAACATATTGCGTCGACTTTTGTTTTCGACTCAATCGCTTCATTTTTAAGGCTGAATTGGGTCTTTCCTCTCTACCCTCTCCACTCTCTCTAATTAACCGCTGCCCCCCAAATTCCCCCCTCCCCCTCCCCCAGCGTCCTTCTCCACCTGCTGCTGGCGTTCCCCCGACATCCCCCTCTTCCCCCCAGCGTCCCCTACCCTCCCCGGCGTCCCCCTCCTCCCCTACCACCGAGTCTCCCCTTTCCCCAGGCCTCCCTCTTCTCCCCCCACCATTTGGCCTCATCTCCTCTAGGCCTCCCCGCCCTCTCCCCCACCATGGGGCCACCCCCTCCCCAGGCCTCCCCCTATCTCCCCCCGGCCTCCCCTCCCCCTCGCTCCCTCCCCCTGGCCTTCCCCTCCCCGCAGCCCCCCTCCCCCTAGCTCACCCCTCCCCTGCACCTCCCCTCCTCCCTGGCCTTCCCCCGGCCTCCCCTCTCCTTTGCTCCCTCCCCCTCCCTACGGCTCATCCCTCAAGCCTTCCCCTCTCCCGGCCTCCCCCTCCCCTAGGCCCACTCCCTCTTCAGGGCTCCCCCTTCCCCCGGCCTCCTCCTACCACCAGCCTCTTCCTTCTCAGATTGGGTAATCTCTATCTCTTTTTATTATTTTTTAACATCTGCTAATACGATTTTATGGACACATAAACACAATCATATTTACGAAGAACGAACATGAGCACGAATATTAGACACAAACACGTACACGAACACGGAAAAGGGCACGAACATAAACATGTTTATGAAGCACGAACATGTTCGCAAGTAATCTTAAACAAATCCGAATCAATTACCCGATCCAATAAACTCTAGATTCTCGTTCAACAAACAACGTATATTACCTATCTTATAACTTCTCTCTGATACAAACAACTTGTGAGTCTTGAGCATGTGGTCTTCATAGACCTTTGTTCAAACAACAGTTAATTTGTATTGTTAGTGGTTATTACAAGTAATGTACGGTGGTTGTTGGATTATCCATTTGGATAAGCTTGTGATTTCATTGTAAAGTTGGACATTGTATACGTGTTGTGTGTATTTTAACAAATATTTTGGTAGTACCTTCCTTTGTTCTCTGGGCCCCAACTATCCTACATGGACCTCAAGAATACAGGGGAGGTGCTGTCGAAATTTAGTCAAAATACACAAAACACATATAGATCTCCAACTATACAATGTAATTCTAAAAGGTATAGGACCCATCACCCTTAAATGAACCTTACTCTGACATTTCATAAATCCTAAATGTGGACACAGACATGGACACGACCCAATGAACCCTAGATTCTCATTCAATAAACAACATACATTACCTATCCAAACAAAACCCTAAACAATAATCCTAACCTAAATCTAACTCAAAATATACAACTAATTAACATATTTACTGATTTTTATGTAACAATTCCTATCCTGCAATAAACAATGAAGTGGGACAAGAGTTGGGTACACTTGAAGAAAATAAATGTGAAATACAGAGATGGATGTGAAGAGTTTGTAGAATTGAATTTTGATCATTCCTCCATTAATAATAAAATAATTTGTCTGTGTAGAGATTGTAAAAACAAAAAAAATGCTTGACAAGGACAATGTGACATTCCATTTACTAACTAAGGGATAGTATCAAATTACGCTCGACTTGAGCGATGGCATTTGCATAACAAATCAAGACAACATCCCCACCAAATAGAAATGACAGTGATGACCAGGTCCTGGTGATGATGTCTTCTCCAGTGGTGTCGACTATCACGGTCTTCTAAGTTCACTTTTATAATCCGGTCGACGAGGGCTCCAATGATCCGACTGACAATGGCCTAACTGATGCTCCTCCCCCGGAGACTGATGATTTTCGTAAGAAGATTAAAGAGTTGCATGTTTTACTATAACCAGGCTGTAAGAACTATTCAAGATTGTCGTTCATAATAAAGTTATACCTCATCAAATCAAGGAGTAAGATGAACGACATCACATTTGGAGAGATGGTATATTTATTGAAGAATGCATTTCCCTGACATAAACATACTAGACTTGTTCTATAAGACTAAAAAACTTATTAGAGCATTGAGTTGTGATTAACAAGAAGATTGATGCAGGCGAAAACAATTGCATCTTGTTCTGGAAGCAAGACGAAAACTTGGATGCTTATAAAGTATGCAATGAGCCTAGATGGAAACCTAGCAAGGCTTCTTCGTTGGAAAAATAAAGGAAAAATGTATCTAAAAAAGTTTTAAGACATTTTCATTGGTTTTAAGGCTCCAAAGGCTCTATGCGGTGGAGATCACCACATAGGACATGAGGTGGCATGTAGAGGAGCGTCCTGACGATGAGATCTTAAGACACCCTTCCAATTCAGATGCTGGAAAGATTTGGACAAGAAGCATGTGGAGTACTCATTGGAGATGCGTAATGTCAGGCAAGGGTTGGCAACCAACGGGCTCAGTGTATTTGGAAATATGAATATCAATCACAGTACATGACTTATCATTTTAATGCTTTACAACCTGCATCCGGGGTTGTGCATCCAGCGATCTTATATGATGATGTCACTGCTTATTGAAGGTCCTACAGGTCCAAAAACAACATCGATGTCTACTTGTAGCTATTAATAGAGGAGTTGAATATATTATGGGATCCAGGGATATCAACTTGGGCTGCGTCCATGAAACAGGCGAGCAAATCTTATGTGGATGATTAATGACTTCCCTGCTTATTCTATCATGTCTGATTGGAGCACATCCGGCTATCTTGTTTGTCCTAGTTGTGCAGAGAACACCACATCTGAATGGTTATACAAATCAAAGAAAATATGTTAAGTGGGGCATGAACGTTTCAGCGAGGATCTTCCGCCACCCACGCCAACAAGGAAGGATGTCTTGTCAAGTATAGTTAATCTCAATTTCATATTTTGGCTGAATTACAAGAACCCGACAGATACACAGTGAAGGAAGAGAAGTATCTTTTTTGAATTGTCATATTAAAAATATAATTTAATTCGCCATAATTTGGATTCAATGCACATCGAGAAGAATGCTGGCGAGGTATTGCTTAAGTTGTTAGACGTTCTATAGCAAAAAGTTAATGATAATGCAAAGGACATTAAAAAGAATAAAGTACTCTCCCAAAATACCAAGCGCATCAACATCCAGAGGTCTGCGACATCCCTTTTATGTTCCAAAATTGCAATATTATTATTAGATATCCTCTGTCCAGTGGAAAGAAATGTGTGCTGTTCTAGGTGGTATGAAGGTTTCGAGTGGCTATTCTTCTAATATTGCACGTTATTTTTATTCAGATAAGATTAGAGGACTAAAGAGCCATGACTATCACGTACTAATACAACAGTTACTTTCAGTAGCAATTCACAATGTGGGGTTGCCAAAGTAGATGGCTGATGCAATAATAGAGTTGTGCGATTTTTCTCGATGATTGTGCTACAAAAGCAATAAGGCGGATTGATTGAGATTTTACCTTGATTGAGATTTTAGAATTTGTAAATAAGAAGAATGAGTTGTAGAGTTCTTAGTCTCAATGCTATCCGCTGTAGCAAGGGCCAAAGCGGGCCGTGATCCTCAGGGAAGGATGCGATGCAAGCTTTTTGGCCGATTCCTCTGTATGCTTTGAATAAAACAAAGAAGGGATTAGATTTGAAGTGTATATGAATAAAGAAGTATGGTTTTACTGATCTACTACCACAACCCACCATGGATGTCTTGGATGTTGAATTTCATCTTGAGATAAATGTGATTTACCCTAAATTATTAAGAGTGATTCAAGCAAGAAAATATGATACTAGAATCTAACTAAGTTGCATTATCAAAAACTAAACAATGTTTCATCCTAACATCTAAGTACAGCTTAAGAAAAGACTAATCTTAAATTTAGGCTGTCCTAGTTCTTAAGTATGAAGGCATGAGGAGTTATTTAAATGTGCAACCTAAATTAAGAAATCTAATCATTAGTTTAATCTTCAAGAAAAACAATCTTTAGACCTAGGGTTTCTAAAAACTGGTCATCAATCGATTCAAATCCTAACTTGCCCTAGGGTTGCTTAAGAGATCATCAAACCACACAAAGAATTAGTTAGACATCATTTTTTTTATAATTATTTTTTTATATTGTTTTTTTATTTTCTTTTTTTAATTAGAAGAAAAGAAGAAGAAGCAAAACAAGAGATCACAGATGAAAACCGAAGCAATTAATCACAGAGAAAAGAAATAAAAATTGACAAGAATTAAATATGCAAAAGAAAGTAACCTTTATTCGAAAGAATGTCTCCAAATACAAGCTCCTTCTTCTCCACAAAGCCTTTAAAACAAAATTACAACGAACAGAAATTTAAGAAAAAGCTAAAGAAAAACCCTAATCTTCCCTCGATGCCCTTCCTGTTGCGTCTGCAGGGGTATTTATAGGTGCAGAAGGTGATAGAGTCCCGGATAAACTCCTCCACGAAATCTGTTCCCTGGACTCATCTTGTTTGCCGCGGAAACGCGGCTTGGGCCGCGTTTCCGCGGCCATACAGTGGCAGATGGCCACGAGCTTTGGCGCGTGGCTTCTCCTGGTCCGTCCATCTGGGCGTATGCTTCTAGAAGCTGGATCCTGGCTCTTCATTTTGGATTTTCGAGATAACTTAGAAACCAAGTTACCCTAAATCCAAATCCCTTCAAAAACGAATCTCATCCTTGCACTCTTATTTATTCTCATCCACCAAGCATTTAGGGTAGAATAGAATTCTATCCTTTCCCTCTTTGTAGTATTTGCAATTTTTACAATTTGTATTTGCACTTTTGACTTCTTGTAATTGCACTTTTGCACCTGGGCTTGGACTTGGGCTTGGATATGGGCTTTTGGGCTTCATTAAGCTTTAATTCTTTATTTAATTCAATACTCAAGGCCTGCACGCATTAAATAACAAAATATTAGTAAATGTGCAGAATTATATGAATAAATATGAAAATGTGATGGTAAATATGATGATAAAAATGCACTTTTCACTACCAATCATACCTGCACACAAAAATACAGAATTTTAGAACTTAAGAATAAAGAGTGAAAGTACTCAATTCTACCGCTATAGCAAGTGGCTATACAGGTCGGGATCCACAAGGAGGGACGAGCGATGGAAGCTTTTTAGTAAGTTCTCTTTTATGCTACAAAGTATGGTTAAAGATCTTCTTTTAGTTCTTTAAAAGAAAAAGAAAAATAAGTTAAAGTTAAGTTAGGAAGAAAGTGGTAGATTGAGAAGGCAGAGAAAATGGAAAATGAGTTTATATAAAGAACTTAAAAAGTGTGATGAAAGAGTTGATAGATTGTGGTGTTAGTGATCTAAATTAAAAGTTAAAAGAGAAGAAAGAAAACCTAAAAGAAATACTTACCTCCTTTGGCCAAATACTTACCTTGAATCTGTGGCAATGATGTTACCTTGAAATGGAGGCAATCAGCGCATAACCCATAAGAGTTGATTCCCGTTTCTTTCACATTATATCATCAAGATGATACAAGTATGAAATGATACAGACTGAGATTAAGATCCATCGTCATGAGCTATCGGTGGCTCTCGCAAAGGCAATGCTCTTTCGATGCTATAAGACTCACTTGGATAGTAATTGATACCAAAAGAAGAGAAGTAGAAAAGAAGAAGAAGAACACAAAAACAAAAAGAACATAAAAAATATACTTTAGATTCAATGTTGTAACAATAAGAGAAAAGAAGAATAACTTGCACCAGTGTCACTCTCAGCACAAGTTTCACTCTCATTCTCCTATGAAACTCTGATCTCCTTTGAATTACATAAATGAAAACTGAAAATTACATAAAAAGAAAAATAAAAACCTACACTAAAAAGAATGAAAAACTGGTCTAGAATCTATCTCTATATGGTCGCTCTCTGGTCTCTGAAAAACCCAATATTTATATGCAAAACCTAACAGGGAGGAGTGTACGAAAATAGGGGGAGCAAACGCTCCCCCAACAGCTTCAACAAAGCCGCAAAAATGCGACTTTGGCCGCGTTTTTGTGGCCTGGGTATTGCCTGGTGGCCACACCCAGAGGGGTACAGCTCCTGTTTCAGTGATTTGCCTTTATCTGGTTCTGGATTTTCCGTTTCAGCTCCTGAATTTGATGAAACTGTCTTTGATTTTTGGCTTTAACCAATTGATTTTGAAAGATTTATTTTAACCGGTTTCAACTTCTCTGATTTTCCATGATCTGCCCTAATTTCTGATTTCGAATTAATTTTGAATTAAATCAGAATTTTCATAGGCCTTTGGGCTCGTTTCTCTTTCCTTTCCTTTAGCAATGGGCTTGTATATAAATTAGACAATAATTAAGATTAAAAGCAGAGTTTATTATATAATAAGTATGAGAATATGATAATGAATGTGCAATATCAGTGACTGATCACGGATGATTTTGAGAAGTTGCACACTGACATTGGCCTAATTCTATGCAACCTTGAGGAGAAGTTTCCACCTGCGTTCTTCATGGTGATGATTCAATTGACAGTTCATTTAGCTCAAGAGGCGAGGGTTGGTGGATATGTGCACTATCGATATATGTATCCTGTCGAAAGGGGTGTGTATATATGACATATTTGTTTGCATTAATTGATTATTGTAATTATTTAAATCCTATATAATTAACATGTCATGAATTTTTCTGTTAACCTTAGGTACTTGAGTTATTTAAAATCTTATGTACGAAAACTAGAGGCGGTGAGAGGGTTCAATTGATGAATGTTACGTCACGAAGGAATGCCTAAGCTACTGCTCGTGGTATATAGAGAGTAATGCAGAGTCCAAGAACAACTATGATGTCGAGGAAGAAAGCCCCCGACTTTCCATTTTCTCGATTTCTGCTGAATATAATGCCTTCCAACCTCAGTACAGGATACTCATGTCTGCCAAAATGCACAGCACGGATAATCATTGCTTATTTAACTGTGATGTAGTTACCCCTTATATTGAGTACGTTATACTATACAAATTTAAGCTTTCGTAAATTTAAAAAATTGTGAATTGCCTCAAAATGTCATGTATATCTTACAGGCAACATCTGAAAATCATGAAAGACAGATTCTCAATGAGAGCTTCTAATTATAAATAGCTTGTTCAAAATGCACAGGATATGAAATTTCGAAGATGGTTTGAGAACGTGTAAGTGTTATCAACAATATATTTTCGCATAGCTCTAGTCTAATGATTTTGTGAAATAACCTTGTTTAACTAAATAGGCTGCATGAGAGTCCGGAATAGATGCAGATCTGTTAACCCTGTCTTAATCTTCTGAATTTAAAGTGAAGACATACAAAAACTTTGATATACAAGGTTTTAAATTTCGCACGAAGTCATCCGAAGAGTCAACTGTACTCAAAATAGCGGAGTTGTTGGCATGGCGAAAACGATAGGCTACACAAGTGTACATAAAATGACCCTAGAGAAAGAGTTATTACTTATTATGGGGGATCAAAGATATCATTGAACTATCATTAAATGAAGGGCGCAGGGAGATCGTTCTGTTTGAGTGTGATTGGGCTGATAACAGCAAAAACAAAATAGATAAAAATGAGTTCACACTTGTTGATTTTACAAGGCCAAATAAGAAAACTTGTCCCTTCATTCTACCATCTCTGGTATTGCAAGCATTCGCCAGACCCATTGGATAAGCCTTGGGTGGCGCCCATTATCACAAAACTAAGAGATACCATCGATTTAAGTACTGAAGGTGAATGTTTTTGGAGGTAATACCCATCCGAGTCAATCCTAATGTGGCCTCTACTTCTACTGACGGTGTTGACCCTATAGAAGAGTAACAATTAAATGTATTGTGATTCCTTCCACTTTAATTTTAATTATGTAAT
Organism: Agave tequilana; assembly: GCA_038442645.1. Classification (NCBI taxonomy): domain Eukaryota; kingdom Viridiplantae; phylum Streptophyta; class Magnoliopsida; order Asparagales; family Asparagaceae; genus Agave; species Agave tequilana. The sequence continues at coordinate 50,164 of JAVJIF010015621.1, forward strand.
GAATTTTTCAATGTCACATAGTATTAATATACGACTGCTTTTACTTCATATTTGGAGATGATCTAGTTTCATATATGTACTTTATTTCTGGACATGAGCTAGTTGCATGTATTGTATGACTTCTTAACTTCATGTATTGTGTACTTTATTTTCTATGTTAACTTACATATATCTAATTTTACGACTGCCTAACTTTATTTTTAGAGTTTATAATTGTGACACACAGGTCTTCTAAAATGGAAGGATCATCCTCCAGCTAGTCCAAGAGAAAAATCAGGCCGATTGGCCCGATCCAGATTGACGGAGATGCTTGCCTGTTTGGCCCTCACTATGACGCACATCACATTAGTCGTCATGTCTGCCATTGCGATGAATTCTCTCCGGCCTGACTTGGCCTGACCACAAGAATTCAGGGAGAGTTGAAGCATTATATAATGAGTTGGATGTAACTTGTGTTATACTTTATTAAGATTTTATGTTTATATTTATACTTTATTGAGATTTTAATTCAACTGACATTGTGTTATATGCAGGGTGATTTTTCACTTCCGGCTTGGAATGACACGTGGGATATTCCAAGAATGTTCCACAAGTGGTTGAATGACAATGCCAGGAAGAAGTACAACAACAACAAAAATTATTCCCTGTGTCGTACCTTTGATTGCTGTCAGGGGTCCATAAATGATGCTACTACATTGTAGCCGGATAGAGTCGACAGTCAGATTTGAATGAACCTCTTGTCGATATATAAAAAGAACAGTCAGAACGACGGGAGGGGCTTGGTAAAATAAAAAATTATGAATTGTTAATATATTATTACACCTAAAAATTATTGACTTGTTTATTTTTAATTTTTAGTCGAAGAGGAAAAAATGTAAAGCATCTCGTGTTCCATATGACTTGCCGCATAGGATGGGTAGAGACGCTCTTTTTGTGTGGAAGGGCAAATTTATTAGTATAAATTTATATTCATTCGATTTTATTGCTATTTCCTTTTTAAGTTAATTTATTTTTTTAAATTTCTTGAATTTCTAATAGAGAGAGGCTCTCGGAAGGGAGCTGAATGTAAAGGAGATCTACGAAAAGAAACTCCTGAATATAGATGCACTCGATGCTCTTGAGGACGAGCTCCCTATGCCCCACACCCGGGGCAAGCCAGTCACCGACAATGTCATGTCTATTGGTGTAAGTATTAAAAATTGTTTATATATCCTTACATTTTACAAAACTAATAGAAATCGAATTATATTTTTATAATGCCTTTGTTAATTTTCAGCTCAAACTCTAGAGGAATTATGATGCGGCGATAGTAACTGTCAGCGACGAGAGCACCGCCAGCATAAGAGCGACTCTCGAGACATTTGGACGTGTGACGAGGCTCGGGCTGTAAGTGGATGTTCCCAGAGGCACTAGGCCTGCTAGGAGGGACGTCTACACTGCCCAGTTTGAACAGCAGGTTCAGGCCATGAGGCAGCAATCGGATGCCGACCGAGAGAGGATCGTCAGTTTGGAGGCTGCTCAGAGAGAGATGCAGCAATTCATCTCCCACTTTATAGCGAGTTAACAAAGCGTCGGGCAACCTAGCAGCGGGGGCGACGACTGTGTTGGCGGGAATGAAGACGAGGCTTAGGTGAGATTGGGTGATATGATTGTGATTGATAGTACTTGTATTTTAGCTTCTGTTTGTTATTACTATACATGTTGAGATTACTTAGACTTTAATGAGATTGGTGTTTGGTTATTATTATGTTTGGAGAGATTGTGTTTGGTTATTATTCTATTTGGTGGATGTTTGATTGAGATTGGTACTTGTATGAGAGTAGTGAATGGTTGTTTATATATAAATCTATAGTTGATGTATAAATATTCATTATTGAGATGTATGTATGTATGGATGTAGCGCGTGTGCTGCAATTTTTCAAAAAGAAAAAGTTTGCAAATTACATCGAATTTGAAATTTTCAACATAATTATTGGCCAATAATTGCGTCGAAAATAGGACATTCGACGCAATTTGTCAAATAATTGCGTCAAATTTTTAAATTCGACGCAAATTGATGGAACAGATTTCAATTTTACACAAAAAAGTTTCAACTTCTCCAGAATTCTTGGATCGTTCCAGACAACAATTTCCATCGAAAATATATTTTCGACACAATTTTAGGACTTTTAAAATTATTTTTTTAAAATTTGCATCGAGTTTTCAACACAAAGAATAAATATTGCATTGAAAATTTGATGCAATTTGTAAATTTATAGAAAATAAAAAACATATTGTGTCAGATTTTCATTGCAATATTTATTTTTGCATCGAAAATTTAACGCAATATTTGTGTCGAGGTGTTTTGCTTTGAATATTTTCGATGCAAAATAAAAAATTTCGACAAAAATACCCATTTTCGACGCAAAATTTTTGATGCAATTTGACAAACTTTCTAGTAGTGATCAAGCATAGTAGAAATTCTTTATGGCGGTGAACGCGGGGACGTAGAGCAAGTGGCTCGAACCTCTAAACATATCTCCGTATTTGTGATTGCCTTCTCTCTATTTCTCTTTACTCTACTCACTCTTTATTATTGTGCATGCTCTATATCGCTTTTATCTTTTATGCTTGATAATTATTGTGCTTCATAATACTTGCTTTACATGGTCTACTTGTAACCCATTGTGTTAAATAGTTTACTTTAGTTTTAATTCCGTATTATTTGCCATAGATCCTATAGCCATCACCTATTCGCCTCTCCTCTAAGTGATTTCAGGTTGATTGTCCAAGGATCAAGGATAAGAAGAAGAAGATGGAGCCCGAGGCAAATCTCGCATAGGTGGTTAGTACACAAGCTGGTGGTACTTCATTGGTAGATGGATCAGATTCAGACTCATCATATTCTCGTTCTCAGTCACTCCTCCACTATTGACTACTCAGGTGATTCTGAGTGTATATTGAATACTGATGCTACATATCATGTATGCTCCAATAGAGATTAATTTTCTAGCTTCGAGAAGTTAGGTGATTGTTCCGTCGTCATGGGTGGTGATCATCCTTGCAACATAAAAGGGATAAGTACAATCCTTATCAAGATATTTGATGGGTTGGTGCAGGAATTAAGGAAGTGAGGTATGTACCTCAATTGAAGAATAATCTTATTTCAGTTGGTGCCTTTGAAGCATTTGGTCTAAAGATATCAGGTTGAGATGGTGTCCTCAAGATGCTTAGAGGCTCGATTGTTGTGTTGAAAGACGTCCGATGTAATAACCTTTATTACTTAAAGAGTAATACTGTTACAAGACAAGTGGCGACTTCTGGTAGTTCAGATGATGATAGTATTCGATTTGGCACATGAGGCTCAAAAATATAGGTAAAAAGTTTATGCAAGCTCTAATAAAGTAATTATTGAATGGTATCAAGACATGCAAATTGAAATTTTGTGAGCATTGTGTCATCGGTAAGGAGACCAATATAAAATTCGGCACCATAATTCATTGCACCAAGGAGATTCTTGATTATGTTCACAGGATATTCGGAGACCTATCAAGACGACAACTATTGGAGGTAACCACTACTTTGTGTTCTTTATTGATAATTTCTCTAGGCGATATTGGGTATATACAATGAAACAAAGGAAAAGCCCTAGAGTTGTTTGTGGAGTGAAAAAAGAATATGGAGAAGAATAAGAAAGAAAGATCAAAGTACTCAATTTAGATAATGGTGGTGAGTGCACCAGCGATCTTTTCCTACAGTTTTTGCCCCGATGAGGGCATAAAGAGGCACTTCACAGTAAGAGAGACACCACAACAGAATGGGGTGGTCGAAAGAATGAACAGGACATGCTGGAGAAGGTTTGTTGCATGTTATCCAACACTGAATTATCGAAATCTTTTTGGGCTGAAGCATTGACCTATGCTTGCCATCTCATTAACAGGTTGCCTTTGATTGCGATAGAAGCTAAAACTCTTTTGGAATTTTGGTCGGTAAAATTTGCTCAAGACTACTACTCGCTTCGGATATTTGGTTGCTGGCCTATTACCATGTCAAGAAAGAAAAATTTGGTCTGAGAGTGAGAAAATGTGTGTTCATGAGTTTCAAGAAATGTTTGAAAGGCTGCAAGGTTTGCGCTCCAAAAGACAAGAAAATCATCTTAAGCAAGGATGTCACATTTGATGAGGCTTCAATGGTGAAGTCTCTGAACTCTCAACAGGTAGAGAGTGAGAAGACCAGCAAGATATCGTAGCAGGAGGAGAGTGATGTTACTCTACCATCTCCAGATAGCTCAGTATCATTCGAGATCACATGAGGTTACACAGGATGATGATCATATAACTGATGAGGATGATATGGATCAAAGACAGGTTATGGGTGTTGTTCAAAATTTTATTGCAGTTGGAAGAACCCGAAGAAATTCACATAAGCTTAGTTGGCTCACTACAAATATGATTGTGACATATACTCTTTCGATCGTTGAGGAGGCGATCTCATCTACATATAGGGAAGCTGAAATCAGTTCGGAGTCTAAGATGTGAAAAGATATTATGATGGAAGAGATGAACTCTCTTCACAAGAGTGACACTTGAGAATTGACAGAAATGCCTAAGGAAAAGAAAGCAATTGGTTGTAAATGGGTATTTGGGAAGAAGTAAGGATCTCTAAATAGTGATACTATATGCTACAAGGACATATTGGTAGCCAAAGGTAATACGCAGTGAGAAGGTATTGACTGCAATGAGATACTCTCATATGTTGTAAAGCACTCATCGATTCGAATATTGTTGGCACTAGTGACACAGTACGAGTTGGAGCTTGATCAGCTCGATGTGAAAACTGTCTTTCTTCATGGCGATCCTGATGAGGAGATCTTTATGTATCAGCCTACATGGTTCAAGATTATAGGAAAAGAAAATATGGTATGCAAGTTGAACAAATCACTTTATGGGCTAAACTAATCGCCAAGACAATGATACAAGTGTTTTGACAGTTTCATAAGAGGCAAGATGTACACAAAAAGCTATTATAACCAATGTATTTATTGTAAAAAGCTACTGGATGAAGGGTATATTTATCTACTGTTGTATGTAAATGATATATTCATTGCTTCTAAGTGTATATCCGCTATTGATAAATTAAAGAAACAGTTGCCTTTCAAATTTTAGATGAAAAATCTTGAAGTAAAGAAGGTGCTAGACATGAAAATTGAGAGAGACTAGAAAAAGGGCAAGTTTCCTTAATGCATAAGAGTATTTGAAAAATATACTTCAGAATTTCAACATTAATGGCAACACAAAGTCTGTACATAGGCAACCGCATTAGTGCAGTCCGGTTGAATCGCCATGATGCTTTGTTGTGTTTGCTCAGATTTGAGAAATCTTCACCGAGGAGGAGAATTATGGGAAGAGAGTGTAAAATCTTGCTGGAAGAGTTTTTTTTAACTCATTAGACATTGGAGGTTATAGCCTAGAGCAGAGGTAAGCTACAACAGCAGTCGACAGGCATCAAGGCACGGTCAACAACGGATATTGAGACACATCAACAAAGAAGAGATGTTCGTCAGTCTGTCGACAGGCATTTTGAGAAAATAGTTGATAGATGTTGGACTATTGATAGATGACTCAACAGAGAGTTGGGTCTTGTGCAGTCTGTCGATAGCCAACCCCGGTTGTCGACAACGATAGGTTTTTGAGCGAGTCAGCTAGTTTCTGAATTCGTTTCTAATCTGATTTCAGAGCTGTTAGTTTTTTTTTTCATAGATTCTTCGGCTATATATTAAGGGGTGTTGTGTCCAAAATTTTAACCTGAATTGTTTGATTAATAAGATCTCTCTCCCCTTCTGCCCCGAGGGACGTAAGCAATTATCGAATCTCATTAAATTTGTGTTTCTCGCTTTCTTTCTCGTTTATTTGTTTTCATTGTGTTTGTGATTGTTCTGCGGCATACTTTATTGTTTGCACAAGACCTCCGTAGGTCCCAACACTCTCCCCCTTGGCCTTTTTCTTTTTCAAGTTATCTTACTCCCTTAGATTCCATTATGCAACATTTTAGTCCTATTTGTTGTCTCTTTTTGTCAATATGCATCTTAACTATTACATGTAGATCTGACTGAAAAGCCAGCATGTGCCAGCTTCTACCGTTACAGAAAATATCCATTTTTTTTTTTTTTATATTTTAACATCAATAAAGTAAATTTGATGGTAAAAATAGATGGCCTTAAAACTATTTACTTTTACAATGAAAAATTATACCTTTCTTTTATAATAAGTAAGAAAATTACATGATTTTTCTGACTATCCGTTTTCTAACAAAAAAAAAAATGTCTATTTCGTTTTTCTGTATGTGTTCTTTTCTTCTCTTTCTTTTGTTTTTTGTTTTTGTTTTTGTTTTTTTTTTTTTTTGTGGGACGGGGGTGGAAATATCTTTTTATCATGGGAAAAAATTGAATTTTGTGGTTAGGTCTATCGAAAGAGTCAGAATAAATGTTAGTATAGAATAAGAGAGTACTTTCTTTTTATCGTTATTTTTATTTTTAACGAGAATTCTGACACGCAAAATGACATCACAAATGTGTTGATTTGATTGGGTGGCTACTGTAATGAGCTTCTCATGGGGTGATTTGGTTTGATAACTTTCATGCAGAAACTGATATGGGTTGTATTTTATTTAAAAGAATTGAATGATTCATTTTCATTTTTATCTAATAGTTACTAAAACGATAAGAAAAAGTTAGAGTTGTTACTTGTAACTAAAATTAGTAAGAAGCAAAACTTATTTATCAAAAAAAAAAAAAGAATGAAACTGATTTACATGTATCACATGATTTTTACGAAGAAAATGCAGTACTATTTTTTAGGGAATATAACAGAATACAGATTTTTAATTACAACAAGATAACCGTAGCAATGAAACGACGCGAGGTTTGTGACGACCGACAAGGACACTAGATCAACAGGCTGTAAGAGGGAAAATATTTGGTTTAATTTTGGCTTGTCTTCGTGAGCAGTGAGATTCTGATTTGGTTCATATGTGTAAGCCACACATATTATAATAGAGTCAATCTCGTATTGACACATGAATAAGATATCAAATTTTATGATTATAAAAATTTAAAATTTTTATACCCCCTCTTTCGTCTTATTCACTTGTTAAACCGAAGCTCTCTTATACCCCCGTATATACATGAACTGAGAGCGTGAGATCTTTCAAGTCTTCTCAATAGGGAACACCACCAATAAATACAGAATGAAGTGATGGACAGATTCCTTGCCCAAAACGTTAGCTCCCCTGCGTTCACATGATAACAGACTCACCTCCTCGGGCACATGCATGTGAGCGGGTCAATAATGCAGCGAGAGCGACCCGAAACCAACTCCTCCAACCATTTAATTCGGGTAGGGTCCGGTCGTTGTTGATTGACGTAGGGGTGTGGTTTGACCCGCCCCGGTCTCGAGCACGCCGGCCCAAGCCTGGACCCGGACGAAAAAAGGGTGGCCCGGCCGGAGCCTCTTCAAGGGACTCGGGCTCGGCCCGCTCGCCCGCCCTGGGGACCAGACCCTGGCCGGCCCAACTTTTTTATAAAAAATTTTAAAATTAAAAAAAAAAACATTTTTTAGATTCTTTTAAAAAAGGTTTAAAATTCCAAATAAATTCAAAAAAAATCCACAAATTTTGACAAAATTGCTACAACTTGTAAAATGCAAATGTAAATTTATTATTAACAATCCATGAAATTTGTATAAATTGATACAAATTGTCAAATACAAATGAAGCGTATAGATTAAAAATGAAGTATAAACTATATAACTACAAATGTAGTATATAGATTAAAAATAGTCTAACTAAATCAATACAATTACAAATACAAATGATGCATACAGATTTTTCATTTTTTCATTCATCTTCTGGAATGTCTTCAATGATTTTTTCTGCTAATTTATTTTGACTTCTCGTCTCCGCATCCAACCAATCCTTCCCATAGATGCTTATCTCGTTTGTTTCTGACGCCAGACGGTTTCTCTATCAGTCAGCACTCGTCCAACTGTATTAAAAAAGATTCAAAAGCTACTGTAGAGACAAGAGAGGTTAGTGAATCACGCACCATAATGGAAAATACATGATATGTTGATTTATGTTATTTTTACCTGGTCAAAATATTAAAATTTTTAAATCCTGATTCTTCATCAATCTCAGGAGTTATGGAACGAGTTGAATATAATCAAACTCATTCAATAAGTCTGAACTCTTTGATCATTTCGAGGTAGATAATAAACCAGATAATAAAGATGCAAGACGGGATAATTGATAATTGCTTATTTCCAATAGAGGGAAAGAGGGTGTTAAAATGTAATTTTTTGAAAAAACAATTTGTGCACTTTAGAGCCGTTTGGGGGTATTTGTAAAAAAAATTACGAAAACCCGGACGATTATAATTTTGAGCAATGTTAGCCGTTGGCGGAATTTGTCAAAAAAAAAAAAATCGCAAACCCCCAAAAAATATACCTACGGCTATATAGTCATTGGGGTACCCGGCCTGGCCCGGCTGGGTCCTGTCGTGGGCCAATATCCCCAAACTCGGGCACTCCCCGTGTTTGGGGGTGGGCCAGGGCTGGGCCGGCGGCGGGCTTACACGGGTCGCGTCTGTGCTGGTAGGTGGGCTGGACCCGGCCCGTTCGAATCCCGAGATTCATATGACCCCCTTCTTACCATCCTCGTCTCGATTCAGTGCAAGAAGAGAGAATGTGGCGGCCAAAGATTGATTCTCAGGTCGCGTGACTTCTCCATAGGAGTTCGGACGTCAAGTAAACAAGCAACATGCGGCGACTAAGAATTTCATTGAGATCCCAGGTCACTGTAGCTTTTTCAATCTGGATCATACGGACGAAGAGATTGACCAAGACTGATGCTGGTCGAAAAGACTCGCTTCAAATGGTCGAAGAGACTCGCTTCAAATGATCCTATGCTCGCGTTGAAATTAAGAAGCAATGCTACTCAGGATCGTCTCTGAATCACGACCATCGCATTTGGCCAAAAACATGACCCTCGCGTCACATTTTTGAGAGTGTGATATCCACGTTTGGTGGTGTCAAATTGCACTTTATGTTGAAACACGACCCTTGCATCGACTTGAGGTCCGCATTTGAGGCTTTTGTCCTCATTGATTTTTGTAAGAACTTACAATGTTTTATATTATTGTATGTATATCACTATTTGAACTCCTTGCATGACTTTACACACAGGGTTGTTGAGCCCACAATTTAAATTAACAATATTTTCAGATTGTGTTAAAGACAAATGTAACGGTCCCGGTTTCTTCAAGATTAGTCCAGCAACTCTCAATTATCCCAAATCTCCATATTTTATTTTAGGAAAATTCGACAGCATCTCCCCTAAAATTTCACTTCTTTCTACATAATATAGAACAAAAATTTCGGCTCCAAGGCCTACTTATTCCCATAAGAATTTTGGCCCACACGGCCTACTTATCACGAGGTATAAATATCTCATTCCACAATATTACATCCTCAAAATAGGTTTCCACAATATGTTTCCAAAATATGTCTTAATGACATGTACATCAAGGATATTGATCTTCAACACATCATTACCAAATATGATCACAAGTCTTAGTTTCTCAAAACATCCCATGCACCATAAGTCTTTAGTCTCAAAATGTTACAAAGAACGAGTTACATATGATAGTTGTGCCATAACATATCCAGCTAGATAGTACTGAAAGGAAAGCATACATATGCAAATAGCTAACAAAAACAACAAAGTAAGAATGGCATGTCGTTCGGCCCATAACTAAATTCTCCGCGCTAAAGTATGCCCTTTCCTTTATCCAGACCTGAAATGGGGGAAAGAAAAAGGAATGAGCTCAACGGCTCAGTGAGTAAATTACATAAGCACTAGGAACGGATAAGATGGACATTCTATCACAACATACCTTGTGGGGTCTGAGGAGGTCTTACATGAACATAATGTCAGTTACCCCTACCATGTGACCCTCTCCTATACACCCCCATATCCTTATACAATTTATTAGTTACAAGTCTCAACTACCAAACTTTCTTTTATTTACTTAAAAGGTTCTTTCCGAGTACATACGAGAGCAAGTTCATCAATTCATTTCCTACACGGATATCCCTACGTACATGCTTTTACCTTGCCCAATTTCCTTATTAAGTAATATCACATTTAAACAATACACTATATCGTTTATTAATAAGGCACATGCATTCATCACTTTATAAGCATAAAGTTCAAATTCCCCGTCTTCCTCCACCTACCGGCTCCCGCCCGCCCCTTCCTCCTTATTAATACAAACAAGGATTGTATACATATAGCATATGGATATATATATACATAACACATGACCACCGTCTTCCCCCTCCTACCGGCTCCCGCCCGGCCCCTTCCTCCTTATAATTACGCATACGAACACTGAAGATAACCACCGTCTTCCCCCCTCCTACCGGCTCCCGCCCGGTCCCTTCCTCCAAGAAAACATACCAAGTATAGTTCACATAATCATCCTACTGTTAGGCACATGATATATGTATTGGATAAAACAAAACACAATAATTCTTACTAATTACCATACGTGTGAATATGTATAATTCTTATGATTTATAAACACCCATGCCTCTTTCTTGTATAAGGGTTCCCTTTTTATTCTCTTCTTACCCATGAGTAATAAGTAAGGATTTCGCATGCATTGGTTGTAGAGTAATACAATACATATATATGCTCTCCACAAGGTTCATGATGGAAACTACTTAAGACTTAACCATCCCTAGATATGCGTTTCATGTATGTTACCACGGAAATTTATATAGATTTAATTATCACTAGCATCTACCATTCATATAACCATCTAGGAAAAAGAGAGAAGAAACATGATGCTAATCCCATGATGGCTAACTTATTCTAATACTATGTGGCATCATCCCTAAATTTTCCCTCAATCCTTCATATCTTCTATACATTAGGTACTTGAATTTAATCTATATTCACAAGAAAACTAGTGAGTGTAGTAGTCTACTCACTTGTTGATCGATCTCCTCCTTAGTGTAATACCCATAGTTAGTAATATTGTATTTTTATTTTCCTAAAGTATTTATTTTAAATTACAAATTATTTTTATCAACTGAATCTATTATTTTCTTTCTTGTGATTATTATTAATATTATTAGTGTTGCTATTGTTACTGTTAATTATTATATTATTATTATCTTGTAATGTTATTGGTATTATTAATGTTATTACTTTGGTTAAGTAATGTTCTACTAATGTTGGATTATTATTTTGTAGAGGTGTATTCCTCATCCCTTGATTTCTATTCATGTCTTACTCCTTGATCCTACCCATACCCATTTGGAGTCCAAGCCCGTACCCATTGGTGATCCGATACCCATTACTCTATTTGGATTCTAAACCCATTATCTTGAGTTTACCCATTATCCATTGTACCACCTAATACCCAATATTTACTATTTGGATCCTAACCCGTTTGCCTAGACCCAATACCCGCAAACCCAATAACCCATTATTAACACATCCTATATATATTCCTTAACCTAAGCAAGAAACCCTAACCTATTCTTAACCTAATATAATCTCCATCACCCTCCATCAATCCAGCCGCACTCCCCATCTCAAGTCCCTGGCGTGATCCCCTCCCTCCTCCTCTGGCAACCACCAAGGCCTGCCACAAGCCCCTTGGCATGATGCCGTGGCCACACCCATCTCCTCCACCGCGCGCCCTTTCTGCTGCAGCCATCCTCGGACACGAGGTCATCGCCGTAATGTGCGTCGTGGTCTCCGTCAACGGCTCCTCTCTCTCTCTCTAAATGGAACCATCATCTATGGCGGCGACCAAAGGCCAAGTCCCTGGCGTCCAAGAAGCAAACTGGGAACGAGTTAGAGCTTTGCAAGGAGAACGTAAGGCCCCAGAAGCGAGACCGGAACATCGAACTCCTCAACGACGTGCTCAGATCCCAGACTGACAACTCCCTCAGGAAATCTCTTCGCGAGATCCAAAGGAGGTCTCGGTCGTTCTCTCCAGCTATCTGCCGTCGCCAATCGGTGCGACGATATGTCGAGCGAGGAAGCAGTGACGGATCTCACACCGCTGGTATCAAGGCTCCAAGGTCTCATGCGCAGGCCTAACAGGCCGCGCTACCTCCAGCAACTGTCCACAAGCACGACTCCCCACCCTCCTTGGCCGAGCTCTACCATGTGTGAGCACCCACGCAGGACACCTCAGCACATCCGCAGCATGGCACCTCCCCATGTGCGTGAGTTTATTTCTCCCCCACTCTCATTATTTGTACAATTTATATGTGTTTGAATATACATAGTGTTATATAATTGCTTGTAGGTAATTCTTGTGTGTTGGAGATAACTTCCTCTGAGCATTTTTTCGGCTCTCCGCGGGATGCCGTTGATCACCGTCGGCGAGCACGAACGCACCCCACGCCCTTCATGGTGAGATGCTCTACCCAACGACACCCTCCGCGGTCCCGGACGCCTCCGTCGGAGCCTCCATCGGTGCGTCGCAAATCACCTCATTGCTTGAGTAATTCTCCCTCTTTCTATTTCTTTCCCTTTTTACATATTAGATAATATTTATATAATAAGTAGTGATGCAATTATTTGTAACTATTTAAATGTGTGCATGGAGTTACATAATGCTTGCTTAGGTGGTATTGTAATTATTTGTAAGTATTATTATGTGTACATGTTGTTGTATACGTGTACGAGCACGTGCACGTACTGTGTACGCTTGGGTGTATGCTTGAGTACGTGTGTGATTATGTTCAAGTATGTATAAGTATGTGATATGTGTACAGTTGCGTGCTTCAGTGATTCAGACCAATTCGGTGAGATCCGAACCAGTTACAGGAGACCCGGACCCGATTCAGGTTCGTGTCGTTGTGGACCCGATACAATGGGGATTCGAAGACCGATGCATGGGATGGTTTGTAGACCAGTACCGGTTCGTGCAGTGAAGACAAGACGGAGATTCGGTTCCGAAACTGCGTCATTTCATGTGAGTGTTCGTTTTTGTGTATTTACCGTTGTCGGTATGCCTTACATGTTGATCTTATCATTTCATGTGACTTTCCGTTATATTTTATCAGTTTGATTACTTGTACCGCTTGATTAAACATCTACGATTGTCCACTTTATTCATGTAGTTGATATTTGCTTATATTAGCGTTATTTCATGTGTTGGTAGTTTGTCACTGTTGGCTTAGGCTTAGTTTGATATACCTTTAGACTGTGACTTGACTCGACCTATTGATTGGATAGATTAAGTATATAGTTAGCATCAGATATATGTGGATCTTGTATTTGGACATTGAGATATTAGAGTTATATCATTTCATGAATAGATGATTACTGTTTCAGATTGGGACTAATTGTAAAGGAACTTGGACTAATACTAGATTGAGCTTATGTTGGATTGGTTCAATATTGAGGTTTACTATCTACAATTTATCTGAACAATTATCAGACTTAATATTTCTTACTTGGTGATAATTCAGTTAAGAAATTATTCAGATATTTGAGGACAGATGATATATTTCATATAGAGTACTTTCCAGACTTGTTATTCTTTTATTGGTAATAACTTAGGTGATGATTCATTCGGATATTGATGGTGGACTTGTTATGATGTTAGAGATTGGAATACTTGATACTTGGATCAGTATATAGACATAGTTGGAGTTTGGATCGAATTTGGATTTATGTTATTTACATTGGATATTGACCAGTATTGAGATGTGACTATTTTAGTTGGATTGTGATTTGGATAGATCTTGAGTTAGAGTTATCTGGAATTTACATTCTTTATAACGAAGTCTGATCTTCATTAAGATGAGATTGACATAGTTGGTTTATCGTTGTGAGCATTTGAGATTTGTTTAGATGATATTTTGTTGATGTTGAGTATCAGGAGTAGGTATTCTAGACCACGTGTTGTCTGAGGATGATTCCTTTACTTCATTATGATATCGGTATCCATTGACTTGTTGATCTCGATGATATACCATATGCTTTATGTTTAGTTTTTGATTACTTCAGTCAGTAGAGATGAGTTATTATGATGGTGATCTATTCGATGTCGGTAATATTGTACTTCAGAGTTATTAGATAGCAGTCATTACTTTATCAGTTGGTGAGATCATTTATTGACGACTTAGAGGATGGATATATCGATGACTTTGAGGATATATGTTGATTCCATAATTTGCTTGGATTATTCTATTCATGACATTAGGTTATTACTTATCCTGAATATCTGGTTTACATGAGAAACTTGACTGATTATACTTGGTATCTACCTGATAACCATCATGTCCATGTTACTAAAATTGCTGGGAAAATATTTTTACACGGTAACAACGCTTTCATGTTATACTTGTTATATATTCCTGTATTACTGGTATCCTTTTCCTTGATGTTATATATTCCTGTTATACCGGTATCCTGATTACATGTTGATATTGTTACCGTGACTACCACCGAGTTATCCCAGTGATTTAAGTAACATGCATATTAAATAATCTTGATAAACTAAAACATGATAACAAACAACTTACACTGGGATTGGGGAGATTGATGGAGGAGACAGCGTCCGTATTTTGGGTGGACCTAGGATTTAGGTTGCACAGCCGAAAGAGGGTTCCACTATAGGGTTCCCGTGGGGTGACTGGCACCCCGTCATGTTTCCTGTTATACATGTTATACATGTACCTGTTTCCTGTTTACATGTTCCTGACTACCTTACAGTAGGTCCTGGTTCAGCGCCAGGAGTCTTGGCCGTGGTCCCGGGTATGCACGGGACCCACCTAAAGCATGGACAATGTCTCCAACCGATCAGTTTCAATAACTGAGGACATCGATTGGCATGTGTGGTAGGCGTAGTATGGGATGCGTCTATTACATGTGACAATTGGTGTTCGCTGACATAATTAATAATAAACTGTTGATGCTTTGTGACTGACTGTAATCACCTGGTTGTATATTTATATATCACTATGTTAGACTCATGATTGTTACCAGGACCAGATTATGTACTAGGTTAGTGATATTGCTAGGATATACACCTAGACATCTGTTGTTTGTTACAGTTGTTTTACTTGTCTTGTACCTGTACTCTTATTCTTGCTATTGTTATTCAGTTGCTTATGTATCATGTTATTTGATTATTTTATATCTGCAGTTATTCTTGTTATTATTTATGCACACTGTTTATATGCACGAGCTTTTCCCTTTACACACACACTCACCAGGTCGCGTTCTGACGACCCTGGATTTGCACGTTCAGATATTGGACGCTTGTTCTATTGTGCAGGTATTCGATGAGATGGTACGCTTTGCGAGGAGCTGGACACTCATTCTTCCGTTTCTGGTATCTTCATCTCTTTTATATTTCTGCCATCTTTGATTCTACCTTTATCGCTTTCAGCTGCCATCTTCTTGTCATTATTCATCTGCTATCATTGTGTAGTCTTATATGTATTATTGCAGTGACCATTGATTATTATGCTTCTGATTTATAGCTTGATCAGGTTACATTTAGGCTTGGCGTGTATACGTGGGGTATTTTCCTTACGTATATACGTCGCCAACTCTCGTCGCGCCTCCTTTTCCGCGTATTTTGGGAAGCGGGGCGTGACAGGTTTTTTTTGGTATCAGAGCCTAGGTTTTCGAATTGCGATGTTGAATTTTGAATTTTGATACTCGCAAGATGACCTAGTTCTTACCTGTAACTTGAAAACAAGATATAGTTGCACTGCAGTATACATATACTATCTATCCAATGATATGGACTCCACTTGGAAATTGACTGTTCTCCCTTTGAAAATCCATCCCTTTGATCTTCTATCTCTCTGATTGCATCTATTCATTCAGAGTAATCTTGATTCCTATTCTCCTTGTCTATTCTATTTTCTGATCTTGTCTCTTGGATTTGGTCACTCCATGTTGAAGCTGGTACGAGAAATCAGAGCGCGCAGCGGAAGCGTGGAGAAGTCTTGATGCAGTGAGAAGCGGTGTGGAAGATTCATCTTCTTTCTAATTTGATTTTTGCCATTCCCTGCCCTAATTGAATTTCGAGGACGAAATTTTTATTAAGGTGGGTAGAATGTAATACCCATAGTTAGTAATATTGTATTTTTGTTCCTAAAGTATTTATTTTAAATTACAAATTATTTTTATCAACTGAATCTATTATTTTCTTTCTTGTGATTATTATTAATATTATTAGTGTTGCTATTGTTACTGTTAATTATTATTATTATTATTATCTTGTAATGTTATTGGTATTATTAATGTTATTATTTTGGTTAAGTAATGTTCTACTAATGTTGGATTATTATTTTGTAGAGGTGTATTCCTCATCCCTTGATTTCTATTCATGTCTTACTCCTTGATCCTACCCATACCCATTTGGAGTCCAAGCCTACCCATTGGTGATCCGATACCCATTACTCTATTTGGATTCTAAACCCATTATCTTGAGTTTACCCATTATCCATTGTACCACCTAATACCCAATATTTACTATTTGGATCCTAACCCGTTTGCCTAGACCCAATACCCGCAAACCCAATAACCCATTATTAACACATCCTATATATATTCCTTAACCTAAGCAAGAAACCCTAACCTATTCTTAACCTAATCTAATCTCCATCACCCTCCATCAATCCAGCCGCACTCCCCATCTCAAGTCCCTGGCGTGATCCCCTCCCTCCTCCTCTGGCAACCACCAAGGCCTGCCACAAGCCCCTTGGCATGATGCCGTGGCCACACCCATCTCCTCCACCGCGCGCCCTTTCTGCTGCAGCCATCCTCGGACACGAGGTCATCGCCGTAGTGTGCGTCGTGGTCTCCGTCAACGGCTTCTCTCTCTCTAAATGGAACCATCATCTATGGCGGCGACCAAAGGCCAAGTCCCTGGCGTCCAAGAAGCAAACTGGGAACGAGTTAGAGCTTTGCAAGGAGAACGTAAGGCCCCAGAAGCGAGACCGGAACATCGAACTCCTCAACGACGTGCTCAGATCCCAGACTGACAACTCCCTCAGGAAATCTCTTCGCGAGATCCAAAGGAGGTCTCGGTCGTTCTCTCCAGCTATCTGTCGTCGCCAATCGGTGCGACGATATGTCGAGCGAGGAAGCAGTGACGCATCTCACACCGCTGGTATCAAGGCTCCAAGGTCTCATGCGCAGGCCTAACAGGCCGCGCTACCTCCAGCAACTGTCCACAAGCACGACTCCCCACCCTCCTTGGCCGAGCTCCACCATGTGTGAGCACCCACGCAGGACACCTCAGCACATCCGTAGCATGGCACCTCCCCATGTGCGTGAGTTTATTTCTCCCCCACTCTCATTATTTGTACAATTTATATGTGTTTGAATATACATAGTGTTATATAATTGCTTGTAGGTAATTCTTGTGTGTTGGAGATAACTTCCTCTGAGCATTTTTTTGGCTCTCCGCAGGATGCCGTTGATCACCGTCGGCGAGCGCGAACGCACCCCACGCCCTTCATGGTGAGATGCTCTACCCAACGACACCCTCCGCGGTCCCGGACGCCTCCGTCGGAGCCTCCATCGGTGCGTCGCAAATCACCTCGTTGCTTGAGTAATTCTCCCTCTTTCTATTTCTTTCCCTTTTTACATATTAGATAATATTTATATAATAAGTAGTGATGCAATTATTTGTAACTATTTAAATGTGTGCATGGAGTTACATAATGCTTGCTTAGGTGGTATTGTAATTATTTGTAAGTATTATTATGTGTACATGTTGTTGTATACGTGTACGTGCACGTGCACGTACTGTGTACGCTTGGGTGTATGCTTGAGTACGTGTGTGATTATGTTCAAGTATGTATGAGTATGTGATATGTGTACAGTTGCGTGCTTCAGTGATTCGGACCCATTCGGTGAGATCCGAACCAGTTACGGGAGACCCGGACCCGATTCAGGTTCGTGTCGTTGTGGACCCGATACAATGGGGATTCGAAGACCGATGCATGGGATGGTTTGTAGACCAGTACCGGTTCGTGCAGTGAAGACCAGACAGAGATTCGGTTCCGAAACTGCGTCATTTCATGTGAGTGTTCGTTTTTGTGTATTTACCGTTGTCGGTATGCCTTACATGTTGATCTTATCATTTCATGTGACTTTCCGTTATATTTTATCAGTTTGATTACTTGTACCGCTTGATTAAACATCTACGATTGTCCACTTTATTCATGTAGTTGATATTTGCTTATATTAGCGTTATTTCATGTGTTGGTAGTTTGTCCCTGTTGGCTTAGGCTTAGTTTGATATACCTTTAGACTGTGACTTGACTCGACCTATTGATTGGATAGATTAAGTATATAGTTGAGCATCAGATATATGTGGATCTTGTATTTGGACATTGAGATATTAGAGTTATATCATTTCATGAATAGATGATTACTGTTTCAGATTGGGACTAATTGTAAAGGAACTTGGACTAATACTAGATTGAGCTTATGTTGGATTGGTTCAATATTGAGGTTTACTATCTACAATTTATCTGAACAATTATCAGACTTAATATTTCTTACTTGTGATAATTTAGTTAAGAAATTATTCAGATATTTGAGGACAGATGATATATTTCATATAGAGTACTTTCCAGACTTGTTATTCTTTTATTGGTAATAACTTAGGTGATGATTCATTTGGATATTGATGGTGGACTTGTTATGATGTTAGAGATTGGAATACTTGATACTTGGATCAGTATATAGACATAGTTGGAGTTTGGATCGAATTTGAATTTATGTTATTTACATTGGATATTGACCAGTATTGAGATGTGACTATTTTAGTTGGATTGTGATTTGGATAGATCTTGAGTTAGAGTTTATCTGGAATTTACATTCTTTATAACGAAGTCTGATCTACATTAAGATGAGATTGACATAGTTGGTTTATCGTTGTGAGCATTTGAGATTTGTTTAGATGATATTTTGTTGATGTTGAGTATCAGGAGTAGGTATTCTAGACCACGTGTTGTTTGAGGATGATTCCTTTACTTTATTATGATATCGGTATCCATTGACTTGTTGATCTCGATGATATACCATATGCTTCATGTTTAGTTTTTGATTACTTCAGTTAGTAGAGATGAGTTATTATGATGGTGATCTATTCGATGTCGGTAATGTTATACTTCAGAGTTATTTGATAGCAGTCATTACTTTATCAGTTGATGACATCATTTATTGACGACTTAGAGGATGGATATATCGATGACTTTGAGGATATATGTTGATTCCATAATTTGCTTGGATTATTCTATTCATGACGTTAGGTTATTACTTATCCTGAATATCTGGTTTACATGAGAAACTTGACTGATTATACTTGGTATCTACCTGATAACCATCATGTCCATGTTACTAAAATTGCTGGGAAAATATTTTTACACGGTAACAACGCTTTCATGTTATACTTGTTATATATTCTTGTATTACCGGTATCCTGTTCCTTGATGTTATATATTCCTGTTATACCGGTATCCTGATTACATGTTGATATTGTTACCGTGACTACCACCGAGTTATCCCAGTGATTTAA
The DNA here is from genome assembly GCA_038442645.1 of Agave tequilana. NCBI lineage: Eukaryota > Viridiplantae > Streptophyta > Magnoliopsida > Asparagales > Asparagaceae > Agave > Agave tequilana. The sequence goes on from JAVJIF010015621.1 coordinate 69,785, forward strand.
GTAACATGCATATTAAATAATCTTGATAAACTAAAACATGATAACAAACAACTTACACTGGGATTGGGGAGATTGATGGAGGAGACAGCGTCCGTATTTTGGGTGGACCTAGGATTTAGGTTGCGCAGCCGAAAGAGGGTTCCACTGTAGGGTTCCCGTGGGGTGACTGGCACCCCGTCATGTTTCCTGTTATACATGTTATACATGTACCTGTTTCCTGTTTACATGTTCCTGACTACCTTGCGGTAGGTCCTGGTTCAGCGCCGGAGTCTGGGCCGTGGTCCCGGGTATGCACGGGACCCACCTAAAGCATGGACAATATCTCCAACCGATCAGTTTCAATAACTGAGGACATCGATTGGCATGTGTGGTAGGCGTAGTATGGGATGCGTCTATTACATGTGACAATTGGTGTTCGCTGACATAATTAATAATAAACTGTTGATGCTTTGTGACTGATTGTAATCACCTGGTTGTATATTTATATATCACTATGTTAGACTCATGATTGTTACCAGGACCAGATTATGTACTAGGTTAGTGATATTGCTAGGATATACACCTAGACATCTGTTGTTTGTTACAGTTGTTTTACTTGTCTTGTACCTGTACTCTTATTCTTGCTATTGTTATTCAGTTGCTTATGTATCATGTTATTTGATTATTTTATATCTGCAGTTATTCTTGTTATTATTTATGCACACTGTTTATATGCACGAGCTTTTCCCTTTACACACACACTCACCAGGTCGCGTTCTGACGACCCTGGATTTGCACGTCCAGATATTGGACGCTTGTTCTATTGTGCAGGTATTCGATGAGATGGTACGCTTTGCGAGGAGCTGGACACTCATTCTTCCGTTTCTTGTATCCTCATCTCTTTTATATTTCTGCCATCTTTGATTCTACCTTTATCGCTTTCAGCTGCCATCTTCTTGTCATTATTCATCTGCTATCATTGTGTAGTCTTATATGTATTATTGCAGTGACCATTGATTATTATGCTTCTGATTTATAGCTTGATCAGGTTACATTTAGGCTTCGCGTGTATACGTGGGGTATTTTCCTTACGTATATACGTCGCCGACTCTCGTCGCGCCTCCTTTTCCGCGTATTTTGGGAAGCGGGGCGTGACACTTAGTGCCCGTTGATCGAACTCCCCACCCAATAATCCTAGCAAATGAACATATGGAAATTTAGGTCACATATTCAATTAAAAATAAGAGCAAACATAGTTGATTAACTAAGGTTACCTTCAGTTCGAATTAATCCTGAAATTGGGAGTTCTTGGAAACCAATTTTCAGATCTAGGGCTTTGCTCCTCCTTGAAAATCAACCCAAAACCCTACCTAGCCTCCCCCTCCGGCAATGGCACGCCCCTCCCCACTTCCAGGCCGCGCGTACGGCCTGGCCGGCCGCGCGGCTGCTGCGCGCGGCTGTGCGAGGTTGCGCGCGGCTGCGCGCGCCTCGTCCCCCCTGGCTCCGGCCGGGGATGCAAAGAAAGAGAGGAGGAAGAATTTGAGTGAGAAAGAAGGGAGGTCTGCTGGATCTAGGGTTTGGAAAGAGGAGATACAGAGAAGGGAAGATTTTCTTTCTCTCAAACTGAACGTAGGAGATGAAGGGCAAAGTAGGAAAAATTTTCTTTTTATTTGTGTCATTTACAAGGTGAGATTTACCCTCAAGTTGCCACTTGGCCAATCCTTAGATCAAGATGATCCTAGCCCTAGATCTCCCCCCACATGCACACCTACCCCCTCCACTATCTCCAATATAATACTTAGTATACCATATATTTAATTAGGTATTCATGATTTTTGAAATACCCATGATATACTCTTATTTATACTATACCCATGACATACTCTTATTTATACTAGTACCATATATATACTAGCATAGGGTACCCCATACACAAATTTTCATGTACTCCCTATATACCATATTTCCATTATGAAAGAAATTCATTTATAACAAAAATTTAACCTTTGGTATTATTATTAGTATTTTGAGGATAAAGAAAGAGAGAAAAGAAAATTTAAAATGAATCCCTTTGACCGATGATCAAATAATTAGGAGCTGCAAATATATAAGTAAAAAAAAATCGGCTGTTACATTTCTACCCCCCTTAAGGGAGCTTCGACCCGAAGCTCAACGCACCTTGAAAAAGCTGTGGGTACGTTTTCCGCATTCCTCCTCTAACTCCCAGGTAGTTTCTTCGATCTCCTGGCTCCTCCATAATACCTTCACCAAGGGATCGCTTTGTTCCGTAATTGTTTCTCTTTACGATCTAGAACTTGCACTGGCTCCACTGTATATGATAAGTCCTCTTGGAGTTGTAATGGTGAGTAACTGAGGACATGACTGGGATCTGGTATGTATTTCCTTAATTGAAACACATGAAATACGTTATGTATTTTCTCAATTTCTGGTGGCAGGACTAACCGTAGGCCAGTGGTCCAATTCTTTCCAATATCTCAAAAGGTCCAATAAAACGGGGGTCCAACTTATTTCGTTTGCCCATGCGTATCACTCCTTTCATTGGAGATATTCTAAGAAAAACTTTGTCACCTTCTGCAAACTCCAAGGGTCTCCGACGCCGATCTGCGTATGCCTTCTGTCTGCTTTGGGCCACCTTCATTCTCTTTCTTATTATTTGAATTTTCTCCGTTGTTTCTTGAACTAGATCGGTTCCAAATAATCTCTGGTCTCCCATCTCTTCCCAACAAATTGGAGATCTACATTTCCTTCCATACAAAGCTTCAAATGGCGGCATCCCTATAGTTGACTGGTGGCTATTGTTATATACAAACTCAACTAGTGGTAGGTACTTTTCCCAATTGCCTCCGAAATCCAATACGCATGCCCTCAACATATCTTCTAATATTTGAATAGTTCTTTCTGACTGCCCGTCAGTTTGCGGATGCGCAGCTGTACTTGGATGTAGTTTAGTACCCAAAGCTTGGGATAGACTGACCCAGAGCTTTGACTGGAACCGAGGGTCTCGATCTGACACAATTGTCTCAGGTACTCCATGAATCCTGATTATCTCTCGGAGGTAGATTTGGGCTAACCTATCCATCGAATAGTTTATTCGAATGGGTAGGAAATGAGAGGACTTTGTGAGTCGGTCGACTATCACCCATATGGCATCATATCCTTGAGGGGATCTAGGGAGCCCTGTCACAAAATCCATAATAATATTGCTCCACTTTCATTCAGGGATTTGCAAGGGCATGAGGAGTCCCGGAGGCTTCTTGTGTTCAGCTTTGACTTGTTGGCATATCAGACATCTTTGTACAAATTTAGCTATGTCCTTCTTCATTCCTTCCCACCAAAAGTTTGTTCATAGATCATGATACATCTTAGTTGCTCCAGGATGTGTGGTATAAGGGGTGCAATGAGCTTCAGTCATAATTCGCTCCTTGAGCATAAAATCTGGAGGTATATATATTCGGCTCCCCTTTCTTAGCAAGTCCTTAACAATGGTAAAATCTTAAGTTTCATCTTTTTGCACCCTTTCCACATTCTTAATTACTTGATCATCTTTTAGTTGTACTTCTTTGATTTCTTCATGGAGGTCAAAATCAATGCTGACTTGATTTACCTGACCCATCCCCCACCTGGGTTCAATTATTAGAATCTCCAGTTGCATCCTCTCTATCTCTTTTAACAAGCCAATCGTTGTGTTAGCAATACTTCCAAGGATCCTCCAGACTTCCTACTAAGGGCATCTGCCACCACATTGGCCTTCCCGGGGTGGTAATGAATGGCCAAATCATAGTCTTTCATTAACTCCAACCATCTTTTTTGACGCATATTCAGTTCCTTTTGGGTAAAGATGTATTTTAGGCTCTTATGATCTGTATATATATCACATGAGACCCCATAAAGGTAGTGTCGCCATATTTTTAAGGCAAAGATGACTGCAGTTAGCTCGAGATCATGTGTTGGATAATTCCTCTCATGGTTCCTTAGTTGTCTAGAAGCATATGCAATTACTCTCCCATGTTGCATCAATACACACCCCAGTCCCGACTTTGACGCTTCACTGTACACAACATAGCCTTCAGTCCCAGTGGGCATGGCTAGGACTGGAGCCGATGTTAGTTTATCCTTTAATTCTTGGAAACTTCTCTCCTGACTATCTCCCCAATGGAATTTAAGGCTTTTCTGGTTAACTGTGATAAGGATGCCGCTATTCTGGAGAATCCTTCAACAAACCTCCGATAATATCCAGCCAATCCTAGGAAGCTTCGCACTTCCGTGATATTGGTAGGTCGAGGCCACTCCTTAATCGCCTCGATCTTAGCAGGGTCCACTGATATTCCTTCCTTATCTATGATGTGGCCCAAGAATTCAACTTTATCCAGTCAGAACTCACACTTCTTAAGTTTTGCATAGAGTTGCTTCTCTCTCAATAGTTGTAATATTATCCTTAAGTGCCTTTCATGTTCTTGTGTGCTTCTAGAGTAAATTAGTATGTCATCAATAAATACCACCACAAATTGATCTAGGTATGGCTGGAAGATCCTATTCATCAAATCCATAAATGCTGCTGGGGCATTGGTCAAACCAAATGACATCACTAAAAACTTATAGTGGCCATATCTGGTCCGAAAGGCCGTCTTGGAAACATCTTCCGGCTTAATCTTTAATTGATGGTATCCAGATCTTAAATCTATCTTGGAAAATATGTTGGCACCCTGAAGTTGGTCAAAAAGGTCATCAATCCTCGGCAGTGGATATCGATTCTTGATAGTGACTTTGTTCAGTTCGCGATAATCTATGCACAGCCTCATGCTTCCATCCTTCTTCTTAACAAATAATACGGGAGCACCCCAAGGTGATACACTCGCCGAATAAATCTGAGACTTAGTAATTCTTGCAGCTGGTCCTTCAATTCTTTCATTTCCGCGGGCGACATTCTATAGGGTGCCTTGGATATGGGACTTGTCCCTGGTAGAAGATTAATGAAAAATTCTACTTCCCTATCTGGGGGTAAGCGGGTAGATCCTCCGGCAATACGTCAGGGTATTCTCTTACAACTTCTATGTTTCGATTTTTATCATCTTGTCTTCCTCACCAATAATGGTTGCTAGGAATCCTTGACACCCTTGCCTCAATAACTTAGTGGCCTTTAGGGCTGAAATGACTGGAGTGCAAATTTTATTCTTCACCCCTTCATAAACTTTTTCTGGAGCTCCCTCTAACTTAAAAATTATTCTCTTCTGGTGACAGTCTACATGAGCACGATATGTTGACAACCAATCCATTCCTAGGATGATGTCATATTCCATCTCTCCTATTTTAATCAGGTCTGCTTGTGTTTTCATTTCTCCTATAATAATTTCACATCCCTTATAGTACTCACTAGTGGTCAATCTTGCGCCTACAGGGGTTGACACCACTAGTCGATAACTCATAAGTTCAGATTCCTTGTTAATTGTTGTTGCAAATGATGAAGAAATAAAGGAGTGGGTAGCACCGAAATCAAATAATACTCGAGCAATATTTTCAGATATACAAACAGTACCTTCGACCACTGCATTAGATGCTCGAGCCTCTTGCTGAGTTACTGCATTCATTCTTTCTTGAGCTCGGGGTTATTGTACGAATGTCTGAGTCATGACTGTACGAGCCTTGTTGACAGGTTGCCTAAAGGCGATTGTTGGTCCTCCTGTTGTTGGGGCGATGCCCAAGGTCGGCCTACCTGTTCCCCTACTAACTCCTGGATGTCCGTGTAAAATTGGGAAATCTCTCTTCATATGACCCAGTCTGCCACAAGCAAAGCATTGTTTACTGATGGAGCAACTGCCAGTGTGATTTCGGTTACACCTTGGACACCACGGGTTCCCCGCAAAGCTGGAGCGTGGAGAGGATATTGGTGACGCCGTATGAGGCAACCCCCTACTCCTGGGCCACGAGTTCACCCTGGTTCCTTGGACGGGCATTAGGGGAGACCTGACACCTCTGTCGGGCCTCACGGGGTAAGCTCCAAGCTCGATGTGTCAGTATACCGGGGACACTTTATGAAAGGCAGTTCTCTGGTCCTTACTTCCTGACTTTCCTGCATATCCCTTTCAACTTCCAGTGCCTTCCCACAGCTTGGCTATAAATTTGCAGTTGAAATAGGATCAATTTACTCTTGATTTCAGGCTTCAAGCCCCTCACGAATCTTTTTGTCCTATCCTCCTCTTCAGACATCAGTTTCTCAGCATATCTTGACAGTTGAGTAAATTTGGCTTCATACTGGCTCACCGTCAAATGATCCTGTTTCAGATCTTGAAATTCCATTGCAAGTCTGTCCTTCACCACTCCTGGTATGTACTTTTCATTAAACTTTTTAACTAAAAAGCTCCAAGAGATTTCCTTCCCCGAGGTTTTAGCCCCACTTTTAATCATTTCCCACCAACGCTCTGCCTCCCCTTGGAACATAAAAGAGGTGAAAGATACCCGTTGGCTCTCTGTGCATTCCATGACATCAAGTATCTTCTCGATCTGGCGAATCCATTCTTCAGCTTGTATTGGATCAACCCCTCCTCTAAATGCTGGTGGATTTAACTTTTGAAATTGTTCTAGAGCTCTTCGGGGGTTATTTACAGTTGCCAGTTGCACCAGCCAATCCGGCACCCTGTCTATAACTCTCTGGTTGATATTTGATTGATCACCCACAAACTCATGATTTATCGGGGGATGAACGCTTCCGATTGCACTATGCAATGGGACACTGCCTTCAGAGTTAGCATCAGGTGGAGGAAAGTTCAAGTCCATCTATACCTAAAAGAATAATCCAAGTTTTATCATCGACAGTATAATGACAACAAAAAGAAGCATGTCCCATATACAAAATACTAGTTTCTTTTGTCTTCAAAATGCTTTTATAACAAGATTTACATTGGCATGCTTACATTCTTACAAAACATACAAGTGTATTTATAATGAGGTACATCGTTCACACACATTTCTTAAATAACACATACAATAACTTTCCCACCCCAAAAAGCCCTACTTATATGAGCCAACTCTTTTCCTTCCAACATGCCACCCACCAAGGTCTCTATCAGGGAGTTATATTAGAACCCGTGAAGCTTTCCTCCTTGTTATCCCCTACAGAATCACCTCCCTCTAGGTCCTCTTCTTCGGGGTCTTCTTCTTCTTCTGGGTTCACTTCCTCAGGGTCTTCTTCTTCTTCAGGATTCACTTCTTCAGGGTCTTCTTCTTCTTCCCGGTTCACTTCCTCCAAAACAGCATCATCGTCACATCTCCAATACTCATTGTCATCGTAAAGATCCATATCTTCGGCCCAGCTGGAGTCCCACCAAATACCTCTAAAAAAAATCATTCCTTCGGGATTTATCTCATCGCTGGGCAAGACGCCCGGGTCCGCAGTTACTGGCATTTTTCTCATAACACTCTCAGCATCACTAACTGCATCTTCTCCATCATGTCCTATTAGACCCGCCGTATTCTTGTTGTCCGGGGGGGCCATCAAAGATGATTGCTGGATCAGTTTCATCTGATTCGTAAACCCAATCCATGTGATCCGCTATCCAACTCAAACTTTCGGACTCCACACCATCAGATGATGATCCTTGCATATCAGAATCTCCAATCTGTAGAAGTAAGGATTTACATTAGATGGTTTGCCTTCCAATTCCTCCAAAACAATAAGTTGCTTATATATACAAGACATGTTAGAGAATCATCACTTCTTTAATCATACCCATCTTTCATAAATTTTTCCATTGGGCTTGAGTGTCCCTCCCATTGGTCTAACCCTGACCTGCGTGATTTTTTCGTTGCTCTCGCTCCTCAGTGTCCCATACCACTGAAGATCAATACAAAGGGCCCGCACCCTTCGCAGGATCCATCTGAACTAAGGTATGCGGGTACCCAAATTCAAATGTAAGAGAACAGTTAAATACCATACATTTTAGGGTCAGTCACACCTAAGACTCCATTGTTTTCCCCAATACCGCTTGTCTAACTTACGCAAGCACACATACAAGTGACACACAGTTACAAAATCGGACACTACACTACATCTATCTAAACTAACCTCGTCTAACCTTGCTCTGATATCAACTGTAACGGTCCCGGTTTCTTATAGACAAGATTAGTCCAGCAACTCTCAATTATCCCAAATCTCCATATTTAATTTTAGGAAAATTCGACAGCATCTCCCCTAAAATTTCACTTCTTTCTACATAACATAGAACAAAAATTTCGGCTCCAAGGCCAAATTATTCCCATAATAATTTCGGCCCACACGGCCTACTTATCACGAGGTATAAATATCTCATTCCAGAATATTACATCCTCAAAATAGGTTTCCACAATATGTTTCCAAAATATGTCTTAATGACATGTACATCAAGGATATTGATCTTCAACACATCATTACCAAATATGATTACAAGTCTTAGTTTCTCAAAACATCCCATGCACCATAAGTCTTTAGTCTCAAAATATTACAAAGAACGAGTTACATATGATAGTTGTGCCATAACATATGCAGCTAGATAGTACTGTAAGGAAAGCATACATATGCAAATAGTTAACAAAAACAACAAAGTAAGAATGGCATGTCGTTCGGCCTATAACTAAATTCTCCGCGCTAAAGTATGCCCTTTCCTTTATCAGACCTGAAATGGGGGAAAGAAAAGGAATTAGCTCAACGGCTCAGCGAGTAAATTACACAAGCACTAGGAACGGATAAGATGGACATTCTATCACAACATACCTTGCGGGGTTTGAGGAGGTCTTAGATGAACATAATGTCGGTTACCCCTACCATGTGACCCTCTCCTATACACCCCCATACCCTTATGCAATTTATTAGTTACAAGTCTTAACTACAAAACTTTCTTTTATTTACTTAAAAGGTTCTTTCCGAGTACATACGAGAGCAAGTTCATCAATTCATTTCCTACACGGATATCCCTACGTACATGCTTTTACCTTGCCCAATTTCCTTATTTAGTAATATCACATTTAAACAATACACTATATCGTTTATTTATAAGGCACATGCATCATCACTTTATAAGCATAAAGTTCAAATCCCCGTCTTCCTCGACCTACCGGCTCCCGCCCGCCCCTTCCTCCTTATTAATACAAACAAGGATTGTATACATATAGCATATGGACAAATATATATATACAAACACATGACCACCGTCTTCCCCCTCCTACCGGCTCCCGCCCGGCCCCTTCCTCCTTATAATTACGTATACGAACACTGAAGATAACCACCGTCTTCCCCCCTACCGGCTCCCGCCCGATCCCTTCCTCCAAGCAAACATGCCAAGTTTAGTTCACATAATCATCCTACTATTAGGCACATGATATATATATTGGATAAAACGAAACACAATAATTCTTACTAATTACCATACGTGTGAATATGTATATTCTTATGATTTATAAACACCCATGCCTCTTTCTTGTATAAGGGTTCCCTTTTATTCTCTTCTTACCCATGAGTAATAAGTAAGGATTTCGCATGCATTGGTTGTAGAGTAATACAATACATATATATGCTCTCCACAAGGTTCATGATGGAAACTACTTAAGACTTAACCATCCCTAGATATGCATTTCATGTATGTTACCACGGAAATTTATATAGATTTAATTATCACTAGCAACTACCATTCATATAACCATCTAGGAAAAAGAGGGAAGAAACATGATGCTAATCCCATGATGGCTAACTTATTCTAATACTATGTGACATCATCCCTAAATTTCCCTCAATCCTTCATATCTTCTATACACTAGGTACTTGAATTTAATCTATATTCACAAGAAAACTAGTGAGTGTAGTAGTCTACTCACTTGTTGATCGATCTCCTCCTTAGTGACCGTTGATCGAACTCCCCACCCAATAATCCTAGCAAATGAACATAGGGAAATTTAGATCACATATTCAATTAAAAATAAGAGCAAACATAGTTGATTAACTAAGGTTACCATCAGTTCAGAATTAATCCCTGATATTGGGAGTTCTTGGAACCCAATTTCAGATCTAGGGCTTTGCTCCTCCTTGAAAATCAACCCAAAACCCTACCTAGCCTCCCCCTCCGGCAATGGCAGCCCCTCCCCACTTCTAGGTCGCGCGGCTGCTGCTGCGCGCGGTTGCGCGCGCCTCGTCCCCTGGCTCGGCCGGGGATGCAAAGAAAGATAGGAGGGAGAATTTGAGTGAGAAAGAAGGGAGGTCTGCTGGATCTAGGGTTTGGAAAGAGGAGATACAGAGAAGGGAAGATTTTCTTTCTCTCAAACTGAACGTAGGAGATGAAGGGCAAAGTAGGAAAAATTTTCTTTTTATTTGTGTCATTTACAAGTGAGATTTACCCTCAAGTTGCCACTTGGCCAATCCTTAGATCAAGATGATCCTAGCCCTAGATCTCCCCCCACATGCACACCTACCCCCCCACTATCTCCAATATAATACTTAGTATACCATATATTTAATTAGGTATTCATGATTTTGAAATACCATGATATACTATTTATACTATACCCATGACATACTCTTATTTATACTAGTACCATATATATACTAGCATAGGGTACCCCATGCACAAAATTCCATGTATGCCCTATATACCGTATTTCCATTATGAAAGAAATTCATTTATAACAAAATTTAACCTTGGTTATTATTAGTATTTTGAGGATAAAGAAAGAGAGAAAGAAAATTTAAAATGAATCCCTTTGACGATGATCAATATAATTAGGAGCTGCGAATATATAAGTAAAAAAAATCGGCTGTTAATTTTCTACCCCCCTTAGGGAGCTTCGCCCCGAAGCTCAACGCACCTTAAAAAAGCTGTGGGTAGGTTTCCGCATTCCCTCCTCTGGCTCCCAGGTAGTTTCTTCGATCTCCTGGCTCCTCCATAATACCTTCACCAAAGGGATCGCTTTGTTCCGTAATTGTTTCTCTTTACGATCTAGAACTTGCACTGGCTCCACTGTATATGATAAGTCCTCTTGGAGTTGTAGTGGTGAGTAACTGAGGACATGACTGGGATCTGGTATGTATTTCTTTAATTGAAACACATGAAATACGTTATGTATTTTCTCAATTTCTGGTGTGGCAGGGCTAACCGGTAGGCCAGTGGTCCAATTCTTTCCAATATCTCAAAAGGTCCAATAAAACGGGGGTCCAACTTATTTCGTTTGCCCATGCGTATCACTCCTTTCATTGAGATATTCTAAGAAAAACTTGTCACCTTCTGCAAACTCCAAGGGTCTCCGACGCCGATCTGCGTATGCCTTCTGTCTGCTTTGGGCCGCCTTCATTCTCTTTCTTATTATTTGAATTTTCTCCGTTGTTTCTTAAACTAGATCGGTTCCAAAATCTCTGGTCTCCCATCTCTTCCCAACAAATTGGAGATCTTCTACATTTCCTTCCATACAAAGCTTCAAATGGCGGCATCCCTATAGTTGACTGGTGGCTATTGTTATATGCAAACTCTACTAGTGGTAGGTACTTTTCCCAATTGCCTCCGAAATCCAATATGCATGCCTCAACATATCTTCTAATATTTGAATAGTTCTTTCTGACTGCCCGTCAGTTTGCGGATGCGCAGCTGTACTTGGATGCAGTTTAGTGCCCAAAGCTGGGGATAGACTGACCAGAGCCTTGACTGGAACCGAGGGTCTCGATCTGACACAATTGTCTCAGGTACTCCATGAATCCTGATTATCTCTCGGAGGTAGATTTTGGCTAACCTATCCATCGAATAATTTATTCGAATGGGTAGGAAATGAGCGAACTTTGTGAGTCGGTCGACTATCACCCATATGGCTCATCTTGAGGGGATCTAGGGAGCCCTGTCACAAATCCATAGTAATATTGCTCCACTTCCATTCAGGGATTTGCAAGGGCATGAGGAGTCCCGGAGGCTTCTTGTGTTTCAGCTTTGACTTGTTGGCATATCAGACATCTTTGTACAAATTTAGCTATGTCCTTCTTCATTCCTTCCCACCAAAAGTTTGTTCATAGATCCTGATACATCTTAGTTGCTCCAGGATGTGCGGTATAAGGGGTGCAATGAGCTTCAGTCATAATTCGCTCCTTGAGCCTAAAATCTGGAGGTATATATATTCGGCTCCCTTTTAGCAAGTCCTTAACAATGGTAAAATCTTGAGTTTCACCTTTTTTCACCCTTTCACATTCTTAATTACTTGATCATCTTTTAGTTGTGCTTCTTTGATTTCTTCATGGAGGTCAAAATCAATGCTGACTTGATTTACCTGACCCATCCCCCACCTGGGTTCTATTTTAGAATCTCCAGTTGCATCCTCTCTATCTCTTTTAACAAGCCAATCTGTTTGTGTTAGCAATACTGCCAAGGATCTCCAGACTTCCTACTAAGGGCATCTGCCACCACATTGGCCTTCCCGGGGTGGTAATGAATGGCCAAATCATAGTCTTTCATTAACTCCAACCATCTTCTTTGACGCATATTCAGTTCCTTTTGGGTAAAGATGTATTTTAGGCTCTTATGATCTATATATATATCACATGAGACCCCATAAAGGTAGTGTCGCCATATTTTTAAGGCAAAGATGAGTGCAGCTAGCTCGAGATCATGTGTTGGGTAATTTCTCTCATGGTTCCTTAGTTGTCTAGAAGCATATGCAATTACTCTCCCATGTTGCATCAATACACACCCCAGTCCCGACTTTGACACATCACTGTACACAACATAGCCTTCAGTCCCAGTGGGCATGGCTAGGACTGGAGCCGATGTTAGTTTATCCTTTAATTCTTGGAAATTCTCTCCTGACTATCTCCCCAATGGAATTTAAGGCTTTTCTTGGTTAACTGTGATAAGGATGCCGCTATTCTGGAGAATCCTTCAACAAACCTCCGATAATATCCAGCCAATCCTAGGAAGCTTCGCACTTCCGTGACATTGGTAGGTCGAGGCCACTCCTTAATCGCCTCGATCTTAGCAGGGTCCACTGATATTCCTTCCTTATCTATGATGTGCCCAAGAATCCAACTTTATCCAGCCAGAACTCACACTTCTTAAGTTTTGCATAGAGTTGCTTCTCTCTCAATAGTTGTAATATTATCCTTAAGTGCCTTTCATGTTCTTGTGTGCTTCTAGAGTAAATTAGTATGTCATCAATAAATACCACCAAAAATTGATCTAGGTATGGCTGGAAGATCCTATTCATCAAATCCTTAAATGCTGCTGGGGCATTGGTCAAACCAAATGGCATCACTAAAAACTTATAGTGGCCATATCTGGTCCGAAAGGCCGTCTTGGAAACATCTTCCGGCTTAATCTTTAATTGATGGTATCTAGATCTTAAATCTATCTTGGAAAATATGCTGGCACCCTGAAGTTGGTCAAAAAGGTCATCAATCCTCGGCAGTGGATATCGATTCTTGATAGTGACTTTGTTCAGTTCGCGATAATCTATGCATAGCCTCATGCTCCCATCCTTCTTCTTAACAAATAATATGGGAGCACCCCAAGGTGATACACTCCGCCGAATAAATCTGAGACTTAGTAACTTTTGCAGCTGGTTCTTCAATTCTTTCATTTCCGCGGGTGACATTCTATAGGGTGCCTTGGATATGGGACTTGTCCCTGGTAGATGATTAATGAAAAATTCTACTTCCCTATCTGGGGGTAAGCCGGGTAGATCCTCCGGAAATACGTCATGGTATTCTCTTACAACTTCTATGTTTTCGATTTTTATCATCTTGTCTTCCTCACCAATAATGATTGCTAGGAATCCTTGACACCCTCGCCTCAATAACTTAGTGGCCTTTAGGGCTGAAATGACTGAAGTGCAAATTTTATTCTTCACCCCTTCATAAACTTTTTCTGGAGCTCCCTCCAACTTAAAAATTATTCTCCTCTAGTGACAGTCTACATGAGCATGATATGTTGACAACCAATCCATTCCTAGGATGATGTCATATTCCATCTCTCCTATTTTAATCAGGTCTGCTTGTGTTTTCATTTCTCCTATAATAATTTCACATCCCTTATAGTACTCACTAGTGGTCAATCTTGCGCCTACAGGGGTTGACACACTAGTCGATAACTCATAGGTTCAGATTCCTTGTTAATTATTATTGCAAATGATGAAGAAATAAAGGAGTGGGTAGCACCGGAATCAAATAATACTCGAGCAATATTTTCAGATATACAAACAGTAACTTTGACCACTGCATTAGATGCTCGAGCCTCTTGCTGAGTTACTGCATTCATTCTTTCTTGAGCTCGGGGTTGTTGTACGAATGTCTGAGTCATGACTGTACGAGCCTTGTTGACAGGTTGCCTAAAGGCGATTGTTGGTCCTCCTGTTGTTGGGGCGATGCCAAGGTCGGCCCACCTGTTCCCCTACTAGCTCCTGGATGTCCGTGTAAAATTGGGCAATCTCTCTTCATATGACCCAGTCGGCCACAAGCAAAGCATTGTTTACCGATGGAGCAACTGCCAGTGTGATTTCGGTTACACCTTGGACACCACGGGTTCCCCGCAAAGCTGGAGCGTGGAGAGGATATTGGTGACGCCGTATGAGGCAACCCCCTACTCCTGGGCCACGAGTTCACCCTGGTTCCTTGGACGGGCATTAGGGGAGACCCTGAAAAGTCACCTAGAGGGGGGGGGGGTGAATAGGTGACAATGCTAATCAAAGGGCAAATTAAAAATTTAAAGCTACAACAAACACAATCAAGAATCACAAGATGAATGCAAGCATGTAAGTATGACAATGAATATGATGAGCAAGTAATAAGTGCAAGCAAAGTAGAGTAAGGATTGCAAGAATGTAAACCAATCGCAAACACAAGGATATGTTATCGAGGTTCGAGCACCCAGCTCTACTCCCCGCCTTCCCAGAAGGATTCCGACCACTTCCACTATCACAAAGATATCAAATACAATGGAGTACCCAACTCCTACAATCTCAAGTACAAGTAATTTCCTTGGTAGTCAAAAGACCACAAACTCTCTCTTTCAAATATCTCTTCCCTTACAAAGGTCCTTAGAGAATATTGAGTAGGAATGAAGCTCTTATTGTAAGTGAAGAAAAAAAATTAAATCAGAGAGTATTTGAAAACCTTCAGAAAATCAGTGAGAAATTCAGCACAAAAACCAAGAAACAAGTCTCTTTTGAAAGCCTTAAACTTTTGAATTTTCTAGCAAAAAATTGTTGTGTCAAATCTCTCCCCAAACACCCCTATTTATAGGAGAGGGCTAGGGTTTAGGGATAAAACATAATTACTGATGTTTAGGAGGTAATTAGATCAAAATATATCCTTAAACGAATTTTTTAAACACAAAAGACAAAAATAAACATCTCACTTAAAATCTGCCCGTTACTGTTCAACGGACACATCGGTCGACTGGGCCGGTCGACCGGTAGATCAAAAATTGACCGTTAAAGGCTAGCGGTCGACCGACCCGGTCGACTGAGAAAACCTGTGAGCAAAAACAATATCTCGGTCGACCGCCCCGGTCGACTGGCAGACATGCACACTGATACGTGCATCTGCCAGAACTCCGGTCGACTGGTCCGGTCGACCGGACCAAACTGACACAGACTCGGTCGACTGCCCCGGTCGACCGGATCAGGTCAAAAATTATTTTTGGAAAAGAAAATAAAGAGGATTTTGATTTTAACAAAAATACTTTTGAACAGGGAATAGAATTAAACATAAAGATGTATTTGTAGGCAAAAACTTGTATGCAAAATATTTTTGTATAATTTATAAGAAATTATTTTGGAGTGAGCATGTGCGCAAAAACGTGTGTGATAGAGCTTCAAACCTATCCACTATTCTTTAACATACTATAAACTGAAAAACAAATTACATGAAGACTTCTTGTGCAATCTTCAAGTCTTTGAGCCATCCAATGCCTTGCTAGTGCCTTCTCTTCTATGATCCTTCCTTGATGTGCAATTTGCCTTCCTTGCTTTGTGGAACTTAGAAGTTCTTGCAATAGCTAAGCGAATGGTCTCTAAACATGGTACAAAACCTGAAACTCATCTTAACAAACTTGTTAGTACCAAATAGCTCATATTTGGTTTGTCATCATCAAAACCAAAAGACAAATGGAGAGTGTAACCTCTTGGGCCAACAATCTCTCCTTTTTGATGATGACAAAACAAATAGGCTATTAACAAAAATATAGGGAGGAGAAAACTCCCCTCAAATTATGCTATACATAAAACACAAGAATATGCTCTAGATACCAATAATTGAAATGATGCACCAATTAATGAAACTAATTAAAACAAATATATAAAACACAAAAATCTCTTGATACCAAAAATACCAAAACAACTAAAATACAAGAATTCATAAAACCAAAACATATAAATTCATAAAACTTATTTTTGTCCATGTAAACTTATTCTCCCCCTTTTTGTCATACATCAAAAAGGGTTATGAAAAACATGTCTATTCAATAATACAAACATTAAGTTCTCCACAAATAAACGAAAATCTAGCAAAATCAAGAGGTTTAGTGAAAATATCGGCTAGTTGTAAATCCGTGGAAACATAATCAATATCTATATCACCTTTCTCAAAATGATCTCTAAGAAAGTGATATCTAATCTCAATGTGCTTGGTCTTACTATGTTGATTTGCATTTTTGGTCATGTATATAGTACTAGTATTATCACAAAATATTTTTATATGATCAAAGTGCAAATCAAAATCAAGGAGAGTATGTTTCATCCAAAGGACTTGTGCACAACAAGCCCCCGCGGCAACATACTCCGCCTCGGCGGTTGAGAGAGCTACGGAATTTTGTTTCCTAGAGGACCATGAAACAAGACAATTACCAAGAAATTGACATGTCCCACTAGTACTCTTTCTATCTACTCTACAACCCGCATAGTCGGCATCCGAATAACTAGTCATTGAAAAATCTATAGTTTTCGGATACCAAAGACCCATTCCAATAGTGCCCTTAATATAACGAATAATGCGTTTTACCGCAATAAGATGAGACTCTTTAGGACACGATTGAAATCTAGCACAAAGACATACACTAAACATGATATCCAGCCTACTTGCCGTCAAATATAAAAGACTTCCTATCATGCTTCTATATAATTTAATATCAACATTTTTACCTTGTTCGTCCTTATCAAGCTTGGTTGTAGTTGCCATTGGAGTGTTGCAAGTCTTTGATCCTTCAAGCCCAAACTTCTTTACTAGCTCCTTTGCGTACTTGGCTTGGTTAATGAAGGTTCCGTCTTGCAATTGCTTGATTTGGAGTCCAAGGAAGAAATTGAGCTCACCCATTGAAGACATTTCAAATTCAAGTTGCATGACCTTCTCAAAATCCTTGCATAAAAGCTCATTAGTAGATCCAAAAATTATATCATCAACATAAATTTGCACAATTAAAATATCATTATCAACATGCTTAGTAAAAAGAGTTGTGTCTACTTTGCCTTTAATAAAATCATTTGAAATGAGAAAACTAGAAAGCCTTTCATACCAAGCTCTTGGAGCTTGTTTCAATCCATACAAAGCTTTATCAAGTTTAAAAACAAAATCGGGATGAACATGATCAACAAAACCGGGAGGTTGAGCAACATAAACTTCTTCATTAATAAAACCATTTAAAAATGCATTTTTTACATCCATTTGAAAAAGTTTAAATTTTTAAAACATGCAAAAGCTAGTGTCATCCGTATGACTTCAAGCCGTGCTAGGGTGCAAAGGTCTCCTCAAAGTCAATTCCCTCAACTTGAGTGTAACCTTGGGCCACTAACCTAGCTTTATTCCTAATGACATTTTTGGACTCATCCATCTTGTTTCTAAAGATCCACTTAGTACCAATTATTGGTCTATCGTGGGGCTTAGGAACAAGGTGCCAAACTTGGTTGCGCTCAAATTGATTGAGTTCCTCTTGCATGGCAAGCAACCAATATGGGTCCGTCTCGGCTTCGAGAATGCCTTTTGGTTCAAAATGAGAAATGAAAGCAAAGTTACCACATAGGTCATGGAGTTTGGAGCGCGTTGTGACTCCTTTAGATGCATCACCCAAGATGAGCTCCTTAGGATGATTTGTAGCGTATCTCCAAGCTTTAGGAAGCGGTTGACTGCTTTCCTCCTTATCCTCTTGAACTTCACCAATAGGATCTAGCTTTTCTTCTTGAGCGGGTGAGTCCTTCAAGGATAGTCTCTCCATGTCTTCACCTAATGGTTCAATCTCTACAACATTCTCAACAACCACATTAGATTCTTCAAACTTAACATGCATGGATTCTTCAATGGTTTGAGAAGATCTAATGAAAACTCTATATGCTTTGCTAGTAGAGGAATATCCAACAAAGATAGCCTCATAAGCCTTAGCATCAAATTTACCCAAATTATCCTTAGTATTCAAAACAAAACACTTGCATCCAAAAACTTTAAAATATGCAACATTTGGTTTTCTAGAATGATACATTTCAAATGATGTTTTAGAAGAATTTTTGCATAAATAAATACGATTCGATATATAGCATGCGGTGTTTACGGCCTCGGCCCATAAATATTGAGGGAGGTCATATTCACTTATCATTGTCCTAGCCATCTCTTGAAGTATTCTATTTTTCCTTTCTACTACTCCATTTTGTTGTGGAGTTCTAGGACAAGACATTTCATGCTTAATTCCCTTTTCATCACAATAAGTCATGAAGAGTTGGTTAACAAACTCACCACCTCTATCACTCCTTATTCTCAAAATCGGAAAACCCTTTTCTTTTTCAACTCTTTTTCGAAAAATCTTAAAATGAGAAAAAGTTTGATCTTTATGTTGTAAAAAGAAAACCCAAGTAAAACGGGAGAAATCATCAACCAAAACAAATGCAAATCTACTTCCATTTAAACTCTTAGTTTTAGTTGGTCCAAAAAGATCCATATGAATTAATTCTAAAGGCCTAGTTGACATGATATCCTTGATTGGTTTAAAGGAAGACTTGGTTTGTTTCCCAAGTTGGCATGCACCACAAATGCGGTCTTTCTCAAAATTCAAGCAAGGTATACCCTTCACCAATTCCTTTGAATTAATCCTAGAAATATGGTCAAAAGATGCATGTCCTAATCTTCTATGCCAAAGCCAAGAATTTTCATCAAAAGCATTCAAGCATTTAGTAGAACAATCTAAGTTAAGCATGTCAATAATATAAACATTATTATCACGAAAACCGGTAAGAATACAATCATTAGATTTAACATCAAAAATCTTGCAAGAAGTATCATCAAAAACAACTTTAAGTCCACGGTCACAAAGTTGACTAATGCTAAGCAAATTATGTTTCAAACCATCAACTAAAACAACATTCTCAATAATAGGAGATGCACCAATTTGAATGTTACCTATACCGATGATAGTTCCTTTGGAGTCATCCCCGAAGGTGACGGTGCCACCTTCCATGTACCTTGATAGGGTTGTGAAGTTGTTGATGTCCCATGTCATGTGTCTTGAACAACCACTATCAAGGTACCACCGCTCCCTACGTCTTGGAGCTTTGGTGTGTACCTACATCAAATAATTTAAGAGTTGATTTTGGTACCCACATTTTCTTGGGTCCTCTAGGGTTAGTGTCATGAACTCAAACAAGATTATTTGTTCTATTTAGTTGATCATAGCAAAACTTAGCTAAATGTCCATTTTTACCACAATAAGTACATCTATACACTCTACCATATTTAAAAGCATAGTGAGTGTGTGATTTGTGAGCATGAGCATTGTGAGCATGAGCATGAGAGGTGTTAGCATGATAATTTTTATCTTGTGAAATTTTAGCATATGAAGTGTGTTTTTTAGAAAACATGTCCTCAAGTTTCTTAGTATTGAAAGCACAATCATTTAAAACTTTTTCAAAATCATTCATTTTGGATTTAAAAGAAGAAATTTCTTTTTCATCAATAATAGGAGATTTTGCCTTACAAGTACTCTTGTAGGCACAAAATTCTTTTTGCATGGAAATGAAATTAGAAGAAATATCATCTTTTCTTTAGAAACAATGGCAAGTTGATTCTTAAGAAAAGCAACTTCTTTTTGTAATTTTATGCATTCAAGTTTCTTGTTATCATAAGTTTCAGAAAGTTCTACAAAAGCATGCACTAGAACTTCCTTACTTACATCATCATCTTCATCATCAAGGGATTGAGGGGTTACCTTGGGTGTGTTTGCCATGAAACACATATTAGCTTGATCCACCTCCTCTTCGGACTCGCTTTCCGAATCCCACGTAGCTTTGTAAGCTTTCTTTTCCTCCGGCTTCTTTGGCTTGAAGGAGGAAGTCATTTTCTTCTTGAACTCCAGACAATCCGCCATGATATGTCGGGTTTGCGGCAATTGTAGCATATGATCTTCCGCTCCTCTTTGCCTTCAAATTTTCTCCGGAAGTTGAGCTTGTTCTTCCGGTACATCCTCTTGACGTTGCGAACAAGTAGAGTAAGCTCCTCATCTTCTTCTTCGTCATCTTCATCGTCATCATTGGTGGATGAAGTCTTGAAAGCTATAGATTTCTTCTTTGAAGTAGTGGCCTCTTCTCTTGCCTTCTTCTCCAACTCATGGGTCTTCAGGTTCCCAATGAGACTAATGAGGTCCATCTCGTCCTTGTCGTTCAACTCCTTCAAGGTGGTGGCCTTGATCTCCCATGATGAAGGAAGAGCCCGAATTATTTCCGCACCTTTGATCGTTGGAGATGTCATCACCTAAGGAAGAAAGACCATTAGTGATTTTAGTAAACCTTGTAGCCATACTATCAATAGACTCATCATCAAGCATTTTAAATGACTCATATTGGGACTCAAGAGATCTATCTTAGCTCTCTTGACTTGTGAAGTCCCCTCGTGTGTGACCAATAAGTGTTGCCAAATCTCATAGGCGGATTGGCAATGAATTACCCGTGTAAGGTCATCCTCATTCAAGGCGGTCAATAGGGAGTTTTGGGCCTTGGAGTTAGCCTCATATAGTTTAAAGTCAAGGTCGGTCCAAGTGCTCTCATCACCATCGGGGGCTTCATAGGGTTTGGTCAAGGACTTGGCTACTAAGCTACCCAAAGATTGCAAAAATATAGTCATCCTAACCTTCCAAATTGGGAAATTGAGTCCATCAAATTTAGGTGGGGATTTAATGTTGTCGGCCATGTTTACTAGTGATGAATGAATGAAATGAAAATGTTGATTAGCAAGTTTTAAGGATCTCTCTATGGATGTTAAGCCAAACCTAGAGTCCAAGCTCTGATACCAATTGAAAAGTCACCTAGAGGGGGGGGTGAATAGGTGACAATGCTAATCAAAGGGCAAATTAAAAATTTAAAGCTACAACAAACACAATCAAGAATCACAAGATGAATGCAAGCATGTAAGTATGACAATGAATATGATGAGCAAGTAATAAGTGCAAGCAAAGTAGAGTAAGGATTGCAAGAATGTAAACCAATCGCAAACACAAGGATATGTTATCGAGATTCGAGCACCCAACTCTACTCCCCGCCTTCCCAGAAGGATTCCGACCACTTCCACTATCACAAAGATATCAAATACAATAGAGTACCCAACTCCTACAATCTCAAGTACAAGTAATTTCCTTGGTAGTCAAAAGACCACAAACTCTCTCTTTCAAATATCTCTTCCCTTACAAAGGTCCTTAGAGAATATTGAGTAGGAATGAAGCTCTTGTTGTAAGTGAAGAAAGAAAATTAAATCAGAGAGTATTTGAAAACCCTTCAGAAAATCAGTGAGAAATTCAGCACAAAAAACCAAGAAACAAGTCTCTTTTGAAAGCCTTAAACTTTTGAATTTTCTAGCAAAAAATTGTTGTGTCAAATCTCTCCACAAACACCCCTATTTATAGGAGAGGGCTAGGGTTTAGGGATAAAACATAATTACTGATGTTTAGGAGGTCATTAGATCAAAATATATCCTTAAACGAATTTTTAAACACAAAAGACAAAAATAAACAGCTCACTTAAAATCTGCCCGTTACTGTTCAACGGACACATCGATCGACTGGGCCGGTCGACCGGTAGATCAAAATTTGACCGTTAAAGGCTAGCGGTCGACCGACCCGGTCGACTGAGAAAACCTGTGAGCAAAAACAATATCTCGGTCGACCGCCCGGTCGACTGGCAGACATGCACACTGATACGTGCATCTGCCAGAACTCCGGTCGACTGGTCCGGTCGACCGGACCAGACTGACACAGACTCGGTCGACTGCCCCGGTCGACCGGATCAGGTCAAAAATCATTTTTGGAAAAGAAAATAAAGAGGATTTTGATTTTAACAAAAATACTTTTGAACAGGGAATAGAATAAACATAAAGATGTATTTGTAGGCAAAAACTTGTATGCAAAATATTTTGTATAATTTATAAGAAATTATTTGGAGTGAGCATGTGCGCAAAAACTTGTGTGATAGAGCTTCAAACCTATCCACTATTCTTTAACATACTATAAACTGAAAAACAAATTACATGAAGACTTCTTGTGCAATCTTCAAGTCTTTGAGCCATCCAATGCCTTGCTAGTGCCTTCTCTTCTATGATCCTTCCCTGATGTGCAATTTGCCTTCCTTGCTTTGTGGAACTTAGAAGTTCTTGCTATAGCTAAGCGAATGGTTTCTAAACATGGTACAAAACCTGAAACTCATCTTAACAAACTTGTTAGTACCAAATAGCTCATATTTGGTTGTCATCATCAAAACCAAAAGACAAATGGAGAGTGTAACCTCTTGGGCCAACAGACCCGACACCTCTGTCGGGCCTCACAGGGTAAGCTCCAAGCTCGATGTGTCAGTATACCGGGGGCGCTTTATGAAAGGCAGTTCTCTGGTCCTTACTTCCTGACTTTCCTGCATATCCCTTTCAACTTCCAGTGCCTTCTCCACAGCTTGGCTATAAATTTACAGTTGAAATAGGATCAATTTACTCCTGATTTCAGGCTTCAAGCCCCTCACGAATCTTTTTGTCCTATCCTCCTCTTCAGACACCAGTTTCTCAGCATATCTTGACAGTTGAGTAAATTTGGCTTCATACTGGCTCACCGTCAAATGATCCTGTTTCAGATCTTGAAATTCCATTGCAAGTCTGTCCTTCACCACTCCTAGTATGTACTTTTCATTAAACTTTTTAACTAAAAAGCTCCAAGAGATTTCCTTCCCCGAGGTTTTAGCCCCACTTTTAATCATTTCCCACCAACACTCTTTCTCCCCTTGGAACATAAAAGAGGTGAAAGATACCCGTTGGCTCTCTGTGCATTCCATGACATCAAGTATCTTCTCGATCTGGCAAAGCCATTCTTCAGCTTGTATTGGATCAACCCCTCCTCTAAATGCTGGTGGATTTAACTTCTGAAATTGTTCTAGAGCTCTTCGGGGGTTATTTACTGTTGCCAGTTGCACCAGCCAATCCGGCACCCTGTCTATAACTCTCTGGTTGATATTTGATTGATCACCCACAAACTCATGATTTATCGGGGGATGAACGCTTCCGATTGCACTATGCAATGGGACACTGCCTTTAGAGTTAGCATCAGGTGGAGGAAAGTTCAAGTCCATCTATACCTAAAAGAATAATCCAAGTTTTATCATCGACAGTATAATGACAACAAAAAGAAGCATGTCCCATATACAAAATACTAGTTTCATTTGTCTTCAAAATGTTTTTATAACAAGATTTACATTGGCATGCTTACATTCTTACAAAACATACAAGTGTATTTATAATGAGGTACATCGTTCACACACATTCTTACATAACACATACAATAACTTTCCAACCCCAAAAAGCCCTACTTATATGAGCCAACTCTTTTCCTTCCAACATGCCACCCACCAAGGTCTCTATCAGGGAGTTATATTAGAAACCGTGAAGCTTTCCTCCTTGTTGTCCCCTACAGAATCACCTCCCTCTATGTCCTCTTCTTCGGGGTCTTCTTCTTCTTCTTCTGGGTTCACTTCCTCAGGGTCTTCTTCTTCTTCAAGATTCACTTCTTCAGGGTCTTCTTCTTCTTCCGGGTTCACTTCCTCCAAAACAGCATCATCTCACATCTCCAATACTCATTGTCATCGTAAAGATCCATATCTTCAGCCCAGCTGGAGTCCCACCAAATACCTCCAAAAAAAATCATTCCTTCGGGATTTATCTCATCGCTGGGCAAGACTTCCGGGTCCGCAGTTACTGGCATATTTCTCATAACACTCTCAGCATCACTAACTGCATCTTCTCCATCATGTCCCACTAGACCCGCCGTATTCTTGCTGTCCGGGGGGCCATCAAAGATGATTGCTGGATCAGTTTCATCTGAATTGTAAAATCAATCCATGTGATCCGCTATCCAACTCAAACTTTCGGACTCCACACCATCAGATGATGATCCTTGCCTATCAGAATCTCCCATATGTAGAAGTAAGGATTTACATTAGATGGTTTGCCTTCCAATTCCTCCAAAATAATAAGTTGCTTATATATACAAGACATGTTAGAGAATCATCACTTCTTTAATCATACCCATCTTTCATAAATTTTTCCATTGGGCTTGAGTGTCCCTCCATTGGTCTAATCCTGACCTGCGTGATTTTTTCGTTGCTCTCCCTCCTCAGTATCCCATACCACTGAAGATCCATACAAAGGGCCCGCACCCTTCGCAGGATCCATCTGAACTAAGGTATGCGGGTACCCAAATTCAAATGTAAGAGAACAGTTAAATACCATACATTTCAGGGTCAGTCACACCTAAGACTCCATTGTTTTCCCCAATACCGCTTGTCTAACTTACACAAGCACACATACAAGTGACAAACAGTTACAAAATCGGACACTACACTACATCTATCTAAACTAACCTCGTCTAACCTTGCTCTGATATCAACTGTAACGGTCC
This sequence comes from Agave tequilana, assembly GCA_038442645.1. Classification (NCBI taxonomy): domain Eukaryota; kingdom Viridiplantae; phylum Streptophyta; class Magnoliopsida; order Asparagales; family Asparagaceae; genus Agave; species Agave tequilana. The sequence goes on from JAVJIF010015621.1 coordinate 94,669, forward strand.
CGGTTTCTTATAGACAAGATTAGTCCAGCAACTCTCAATTATCCCAAATCTCCATAATTTATTTTAGGAAAATTTGACAGCATCTCCCCTAAAATTTCACTTCTTTCTACATAACATAGAACAAAAATTTCGGCTCCAAGGCCTACTTATTCCCATAAGAATTTCGGCCCACACGGCCTACTTATCACGAGGTATAAATATCTCATTCCAGAATATTACATCCTCAAAATAGGTTTCCACAATATGTTTCCAAAATATGTCTTAATGACATGTACATCAAGGATATTGATCTTCAACACATCATTACCAAATATGATCACAAGTCTTAGTTTCTCAAAACATCCATGCACCATAAGTCTTTAGTCTCAAAATGTTACAAAGAACGAGTTACATATGATAGTTGTGCCATAACATATCTAGCTAGATAGTACTGTAAGGAAAGCATACATATGCAAATAGTTAACAAAAACAACATAGTAAGAATGGCATGTCGTTCGGCCCATAACTAAATTCTCCGCGCTAAAGTATGCCCTTTCCTTATCCAGACCTGAAATGGAGGAAAGAAAAAGGAATGAGCTCAACGGCTCAGTGAGTAAATTACACAAGCACTAGGAACGGATAAGATGGACATTCTATCACAACATACCTTGCGGGGTCTGAGGAGGTCTTTGATGAACATAATGTCGGTTACCCCTACCATGTGACCCTCTCCTATACACCCCATACCCTTATACAATTTATTAGTTACAAATCTCAACTACCAAACTTTCTTTTATTTACTTAAAAGTTCTTTCCGAGTACATACGAGAGCAAGTTCATCAATTCATTTCCTAACACGGATATCCCTACGTACATGCTTTTACCTTGCCCAATTCCCTTATTAAGTAATATCACATTTAAACAATACACTATATCGTTTATTAATAAGGTACATGCATTCATCACTTTATAAGCATAAAGATCAAATTTCCCGTCTTCCTCCACCTACCGGCTCCCGCCCGGCTCTTCCTCCTTATTAACACAAATAAGAATTGTATATATATAGCATATGGACAAATATATATATATACATAACACATGACCACCGTCTTCCCCCTCCTACCGGCTCCCGCCCGGCCCTTTCCTCCTTATAATTACGTATACGAACACTGAAGATAACCACCGTCTTCCCCCCTCCTACGGCTCCCGCCCGGTCCCTTCCTCCAAGCAAACATGCCAAGTATAGTTCACATAATCATCCTACTATTAGGCACATGATATATGTATTGGATAAAACGAAACACAATAATTCTTACTAATTACCATACGTGTGAATATGTATAATTCTTATGATTTATAAACACCCATGCCTGTTTCTTGTATAAGGGTTCCCTTTTTATTCTCTTCTTACCATGAGTAATAAGTAAGGATTTCGCATGCATTGGTTGTAGAGTAATACAATACATATATATGCTCTCCACAAGGTTCATGATGGAAACTACTTAAGACTTAACCATCCCTAGATATGCATTTCATGATGTTACCACGGAAATTTATATAGATTTAATTATCACTAGCATCTACCATTCATATAAACCATCTAGGAAAAAGAGGGAAGAAACATGATGCTAATCCCATGATGGCTAACTTATTCTAATACTATGTGATATCATCCCTAAATTTTCCCTAAATCCTTCATATCTTCTATACACTAGGTACTTGAATTTAATCTATATTCACAAGAAAACTAGTGAGTGCAGTAGTCTACTCACTTGTTGATCGATCTCCTCCTTAGTGCCCGTTGATCGAACTCCCCACCCAATAATCCTAGCAAATGAACATAGGGAAATTTAGGTCACATATTCAATTAAAAATAAGAGCAAACATAGTTGATTAACTAAGGTTACCTTCAGTTCGAATTAATCCCTGAAATTGGGAGTTCTTGGAACTCAATTTTCAGATCTAGGGCTTGCTCCTCCTTGAAAATCACCCAAAAACCTACCTAGCCTCCCCCTCCGGCAATGGCGCGCCCCTCCCGACTTCCAGGCTGCGCGTGCGCCTGGGCGGCCGCGCGGCTGCTGCGCGCGGCTGTGCACGCGGCTGCGCGCGGGCTGCGCGCGCCTCGTCCCCCCTGGCTCCGGCCGGGGATGCAAAGAAAGAGAGGAGGGAGAATTTGAGTGGGAAAGAAGGGAGGTCTGCTAGATCTAGGGTTTGGAAAGAGGAGATACAGAGAAGGGAAGATTTTCTTTCTCTCAAACTGAACGTAGGAGATGAAGGGCAAAGTAGGAAAAATTTTCTTTTTATTTGTGTCATTTACAAGGTGAGATTTACCCTCAAGTTGCCACTGGCCAATCCTTAGATCAAGATGATCCTAGCCTAGATCTCCCCCACATGCACACCTACCCCCTCCACTTTCTCCAATATAATACTTAGTATACCATATATTTAATTAGGTATTCATGATTTTTGAAATACCCATGATATACTCTTATTTAGACTATACCCATGACATACTCTTATTTATACTAGTACCATATATAAACTAGCATAGGGTACCCCATACACAAAATTCCATGTACTCCCTATATACCGTATTTCCATTATGAAAGAAATTCATTTATAACAAAAATTTAACCTTTGGTAATTATTAGTATTTTGAGGATAAAGAAAGAGAGAAAAGAAAATTTAAAATGAATCCCTTTGACCGATGATCAATATAATTAGGAGCTGCAAATATATAAGTAAAAAAAAAATCGGCTGTTACAACAAAAGCCATGCTTCAAGCTACGTGGACATTTCTTTTAGAAACTACATGGAGAACCCATAACGTGAAACTTACTTATAATATGTCACATATGAATAGTTTCGTACTTGTACATAAACACACAACTTAATATGTTTTCAATATAAATTGTGTAATAAATGAAAATTAAAACTAGGTAAAAACATATCGCAAATACAGTGATTTATGATGGTGCGGGGTAACTTCCTACCTCCACCACCGTGGGGTTTCTTTTCAAGAATTTTCAATCTATTAAACTTGCTTCCACCAAAGCTATTTAGTACAACCGTCAAATCTCTACACCCTAGAGATTGGACTTCAAAAATCTTTCAGCCGAAGAGGTCTCTATTCCATCGAAGAGGAATACACATAAACAATAAAAATAAAATTGTTCTCCTTTTCACAATACGAGAATTATTTTTCACACGATTCCCAAAAGAAAAATATAATATTTGAGGTTCTACAAGTGTGATGATGAAGTAAAAAACTTTAGCACAATAAATTGATCAAAAATACAATCTAGAACTGAAATCACTTTAAGAAGAATTAAATGCAAGTGAGAAATCAAAAGAAAAATGGATCTTTTAAAAGAGAGAATCAGAAATTTAATGCTCAAATTAAAAGCTCTTTTGAAAAAATTTTCTTGCTTTGAATGACTTGAAGAATTAGAAATTAATGCAAGAGAATGAAAATGATTGCTTTGAGTATTTATCTGAAGCAATTTGAAAGTGTATCACTCAATTTACTTCACTATTTCCTCCGTCTCTGGTTAATTACTAATAAATGTGTCTACCTTTTTTTAAAAAATAGGGGCAGAGAGGATGTATAACCGTTAGAGACAACAACTCTCTTTACTTCAAAAAATTTTCATCGAGCTGCAAGATTTGATGGGCATTAAATGCATAACGGGAAGATTTTTGCAGAGAGAGGTCTTGACGCAATGTGTTCACAGCAAAGAGAAAAAGAGACAAGGTTTAGCATTTAATACTGTTGAAAATTAATACTTGTTGAAAATGAAAGAGGAGAAGGGAAACTTTTATATATATTTGTTATGTGAGGGAGAGGAAGAGAGAGAAAGAGACAAAGAAGAAAATTGACTCAAAAGATCATATGTCACTTTCAACAAGTATAGTCACTTAGTTATCTCTTTTGAATAAGGCAAGTGGACATGTAATGAGGACAAGATCATATGGGTAAGCTAAGGGTCTCTTTGTTTTGGCGTAAATGACTTGAAAAAGGAACACACGTCAACCTTTTCATCCCGGGGTGTTTGGTTAGCAATCAACAGAAAAAAAAAAAAAAAAATGATGATTGCATTTTGGCCAACGTGGACACCCAAATGGTTTCAACCCCTCACCCATGGAAACCACTGGAAAGCTACTATTTTTATAGTAACTCTCATGTGAATCTTTAGTGATTTGACGTCATGACAGAGTTAAGGAATTTTGCATCAGGCAAAACAGACCCTAAAGGTCAAAGAATTTGAACTTGGAAAAGTACTTTCTCTCACTGTCAACAAAGTCAATTATATAAAAATATTGAAAATCAAGAATACATTTTTCCGGTAGAAGAAAATATAAAAAAAAGAATTTGTGCTGGAAAAATGTGGAAGGATGTTGTGAAAGAACTTTCTTTCATGCAGAATAAATTTGAGAAAATCTTAAAAAATCTAGAAAAATAGAAAAATGTCTATAGAGAAGTTCTAGGATCAATCTAAATGTTGTTTGAAGAATTGGACTAAGAAAATCCTTAATTCCATAAAACCTTACTTCATCAAAAATATTTTAAATAAGAATATTAAAATTTTCTCTTAATTTCTCTTTTTGATCTAGCTTGATTTGAAACTTTAATGTCGCTTGATCACAATCTTTGAGTCTTATATTTACTACTTTTGATCATTGCTCTTGTCACAACTTGATTTGAAATTGATGTTGATCTTGGAGTCTTATTTTAACCCCTCCATATTGATTTTGCAATTTAAGTTTTTTCCATCCAACCGCTAACTCAAGTGTCTTATTTGTCTTGCAAGACATTATTACTAAATACAATGATTAGTAATAATGATTAGTTTAATCAGCATCAAATATGATCAAAATGTATACTTGTGATTATAGGAATGTAGTAACTATAGAAGAGATATTGTCGAAATTTAGAAAAAAGAACTGGATATTATTATATGGATTGAGAATTATAGAACTGAGACCGTCACAGATCTATACACATATCTCTCGAAAACAACACATATAACATACAATGCATGTATGCAAATTTTCCTTCTCTTTTTCCTCCCCCACCACCTTCCTCCAATATTTATGTACATATAATGCCCCTGTCTTCCCCCTCCGGTCCATCCCTCTCTAAAACATGTATAACAATTTTTATGTCCATGCCACATATATTCACATATGCATACTCTCTCCTCCCCTCCATAGACTTACTCCAAGAACACACACACACACACACACACACACACGTACATGCATATATAGTTTTCAAGTGTTACCCCATCCGCAAACCTTCTTCCATGCAATGTGATGCACACTTGTATATCATAGCAACACATCATTCATCGATATAACACATTGCACATTAATAAAAGTTTTTGGTTCATGAACGATTCAGTAAAGAATTTAAGACTTTCTTTTAATGACATCATATATTATTTCAATCCCCTCACAAATGACACAACTACACCATAATCTCGACCAATGTTTATATATGTGTGTGTGTGGTGTGGTGTGTGTGTGTGTGTTGTGTATATATATATATATATATATAATATATATAATCAAACTATAAAATTAGGATCAAATTTTTTGGAGATATTGATCGTGGAATGAGCTGAAGGTTCGTATAACAAGTTCCAATAGGATACATGAATCAAAATATTAGATTTCAGTTATAAAAATCAGGGCGAGAGCAAGAGGAAAAACTTTACTCAGTCTTCGATTTGGCGATTAATATCGATGAAGCTCACAAAATTAACAATATCCTATTTAATTTATATACATTAGAGAAAAGTGTTAGCATGTAATAATTAAAGAAATTTAACTACATGACAAGAGGTGCTAGCTTACCTTCAAAGTTGATTAATTATTTGATTAATAAACCACCAAGCATACACCTCCACCTCTTCCTCTTCTTGCTCTCAGGTTAGAGCTTGCCGAGCCAACTTGGCTCGGGTCTGATCTCGGGCTGAGATCGGGTCTTGCCAGGCTTGATCAGAGTTTGACTCAAGTCTCGTCCAAACTCCGATGTGAGGAGAAAGAAGAGAAAGAGAAAAGAAGAGAAAGAAGAGAAAAAGGAACTAAATGATGAAATAATTGTGGGGAAAGAGGATTTTTTCTCAAATGGGTAAGGACAGAGAATTGGAGATTTTTTGTTCTTTGATGAATAATAAATCAAGAGAGAGTATAAATAGGTGAGAAAATATTTGGTGATAATTTCTATATGTAAGAAAAAATCTACAACTCTTTCTTAAAAATCTACAACTCTTTCTTTCCAAACTTTTTGTCTTCATTCGTATAATATATATATATATATATATATATATATAATATATATAATATATATATTATATAATATATATATATATATATATATATATAATATATATATATATAATACTTTATATTTTCGCTTCTCACCCTACATGCATATCAAGTTTATGTTTAAGCTTAAAAACAATTAATTGTTCATTAACTAAATGATTGAAACTTATCATGCAAAAGTTATTAAAATGTCATCTCTTATCATTCTTTTTATACATATTAATTGAATATTAAAATTTTAAATTTGGGTTTAACAATTCAGGTGTTACAAAATAAACAACATCAGGAATTAACAACAAAATAACCCAAGAATTTAAGCCCCAAAATCTGCCTCAAACTATCATCTACAATGTGTAAGAAGTACAATTACTGTATGGCTTAAATTTGCGTACTTTTTTCATTGTAGCCATCCAAAATATTTGAAATATGCTTGGTTGCTAACTTGGAGTTAGGGCTGTACATAGCTTTGAAAGCTTAGAAATGCACAAAGTGTTAGCCACAAATTGCAATCCTAGCACTTGACTGGTTACTATTTGCTAGTATGGGCCACTCATTGTAGCTTTCTTTCAAACAATGTTCCAAGCATATCCTTGAAATATGTAAACCTAAATTTGATAAGTTAAAACCAGTGCACAGAAAACAAAGTTTTGAATAAAATATTGTGAAAGGTTCTCTAACTTTCTCAATACCACCACTGTAGCAAAGTAGCTAATGGGTCGTGATCCACAAAGAGGATTGTAATGAAAGCTTTTGGTATCGTTTGATTCAATAAATCAGTTAAAACGTCTTCTTTGTTTTGAAAGAGGAAAAGAAAGAAAAACTAAGTCAGAAGAGGAGTAGGAAGAGAAGAAGAAATAAAGGAGAGAAATTTTTGTGGTTTAAAAGTTTGTTTTAAAGGAAAAAAAAAATTCATGGCTATATTCTACTAACTGCTCCCAATAGTGTACTTACCTCTTGATGCTTGCCTCACTTTGGATCCTTAGCAACTACTGAGCTTGATTGGAAGGCGACCACTGCATGGTCCATAAGAGAAAATTCACATCAATAATGCATTATATCATCAAAGAAAATATCAAGTCTAAATATAAAATTATACAAACAAGAAGTAAATTCATCTTCATGAGCCATTGGTGGCACTTGCAAGATCAAGATTATTCCGATAATATGAGATTCATATGGATTGGACCACAAAAAAGAGAAGACTAGAGGTGAATAGAAGTAAGCCATGAAGAAAACCTAAAAGAAAATAACTAAAAAATGAAATCGATTAAATTGAGAAATGATAACGAAAAAGAACAAGTTATATCAAGTGTCACTCTCAATACAACTCTCTCTCTTTTTCTCATAATCTCTCTCTAATCTTAGCTCATATCTCTCTCTAATCTTAGCTATGTCTAACACAGAAATTACATTAAAAGGGAAAAGAAAAAAAATCTAAATAAACTAAAAGTAAAACCCTAGCCTCCACTCTCTGCTCTTGCCATCTACATTTGGTGCGATATTTATAGGAGAAATGAAGCGGGAAAAACATGTGAAGGATAAGCACAAAAAAAATTGGCTCAAAGGCCATGACCGGGGCACACAAATGGGCAGGGACTGGCTGTTGGGCCAGATCTTTGAGCGCGTGGATCCCTTCTCATTATTATCCCTTGATCTCTGATAAAACAGTCTCTGGATTTCTAGATTTTCCATTATCTCCTTTGATTTCTCAAGTTAAGAAAATAAATCATATAAACTGATACAATTGGGATATATTTGGGATTATCTTTTTTTTCTCCATAATTACAACGTGTACATCATTAGACAATAAAGGAGTTAAATAGCATAGTGTTATTACAATTTAAAAGTGAAAAATATTATGATAAATACGCCATATTAGTGAACAATCACACCCCCACACCTATCTTTACTCATCCTCGAGCAAAATAAGAAAAACTAAATTTAAGAGTTTATGAAGCCACTTTAGCTGGTCACGCGACTGCACTGAGCATGTGAGCAAGCTTTTAAACCTCTTGGTTTTCCCAAGAGGAGGAATTATAGTGTCTGATTGTAAAATCAAAGAGTTAAGAAATTACCATATAGTTCGGGCTAACGGGGGTCCACGAGGAGAAATGCGATGAAAGCTTTTCGGTGTTTTATTTAGTAATAAAGAATTGTGCTCATTTTTTTAGTTGAAAAGAAGAATGGGGAGAAGGGAAGTGATTAAAAGAGAAATTGCAAATTTGGGAAAGGCTTTGGAAAAAGTGAATTTTGTATAAAGCTTGAAAATGATTTGTTATTTTTTTTAATAAAGAAAAAGAATTTGAGCTCACTCCCTCACTACTCAATGAATGTTCTTCTATTGAAATCATTAGTGCCTCAATTTGATCATAAGTAAAAACTTAAGATGCTTTTTGAAAGGTTAAGCAAAGCACATAAGATGTTTGGAAGAGTTAATTATTTTCTTAAAGAAATCGTCTTAAATTGAATGTTAAACATCAAGAGGTTCAAGTATGAGATAAAAATAAGTTCAAGAGATGTTTTTAAAAGAGAAGTTTTAAAATCCAAACCATCCTCATATGCCTTCAAGAACACTTTCAAAGAAGAAAGGCTTTAGTTTAGGCATTCAAATGATTCATTGGGTCTTTTTCATGAAAATCATTCAGAAAGGAGATAGATCAGAGAGAGGGAGTAGTAGTGAGCCCAGAAAAATGATTTAACTACTCATGGAAGACAAAGAACAATGCAAGTAATTAAAGTAAGACATACCGTAAAATGAGTAGAGGAAAATGTAGTTGATTCTTGTATTGATGTCGCTTCAATCTTCAGCTTATAAGCACTCAATTCCTCTCTCTCACAGGTATTTGTACTGAACTACAAATTGCAAAACAAAAAATACAACTTTGTACTATCTAACAAAGAGCCTAAATCTTAAAGTATAAACAAAAATTCTAATCCTAGTCATCGCTCCTTTCTTCTCTGTTAAACATGGTATTTATAGGGAAAAACCAGAGGGGCGAGGCAGAGTGAGAAGATGGGGGAGCAAACGCTCCCCCAACAAACTCACCAAGCCGCGAAAATGCGGCTAGGGCCGCGTTTCCGCGGCCCTGGTGTGGCCAGTTGGCCACATCCAATTGGATGATCCTCCTGTTTGGTGATTCGCCTATATCTTCTACTGGTTTTCTTGTTTCTGCTTTAGGATTTGACGAAACAGCCTTTGATTGTGACTTCAACCGCGTTGATTTGGGAGGATTTTTTCAACCGATTTTCAACCTCTCTGATATGCCAAGATTGCCCTGATTCCTTAATTTCGAATTTGTTCTTAATTAAATCAGAATTTGATGGGTTTAGGCTTATTTCTCCTTCCTTTCTTTTAGCAATTGGGCCTACATTTAACAAAGAAGAAGAAGATTATTAATAAGATTTATTAGCTGAAAAGTATGGTAAGGTGACAATGTATATGCAATATATGTGACTGATCACACCCCCACACTTATCTTTGCTCGCCCTCGAGCAAGACATCAGACTAATTCTAATCAATTATTAGACCACTTTCGCAGGTCACTCGATTGCACTGAGCATATGCAACAAGCCGTTAAACCTCTAGGTTACCCCTAGAGGACGAGTTTTGTCTCGTGAGGGTTTTCAGTGGATTGCACCCACAAAATCCATAAAAATGTTAGTATTTTTGAAAAGCATTTTGAAAGGAGAAAAATATTTGAAGTATATTTGTAAGGTTTTAAGTAATCTATAAGTTATAGGAATATCAAATTTTTCATTTCGAAAAACTCAGTCTCTATTCAAAAACATGTCATCAATCAAAGTAAGGAGTCAAATTGTACTTCTCATCTAGTCTATAATTTACCCTGAGTCGTATGCACCATCGTGATTGTGAAGTTTGACTAAGGGTTCTTTAATATTAATTCCTATGCCTTATTTATATTTATTTTTGGTGGAATTTATTCCTCAATTTCATTAGGCTTTCTAATCTGCCCATGTAACAAGCCTTTAGTCGGTGACCCAAAACCCCGGACAGTTTTAGGGCACCAGGTGAGAAAACACCCCTAAGGACTTAAACACTCGGGCAGACAAGGCCACGAAACCAAGATTTTTATTTATAAAATGTACCCTTTTAGGCCGTGAATACTTATGTTTCATGAGGCACAAATACCCTGCTTAATCAGAGGATTTATATATACATATATATATTTTTTCAAACTTATCTAATTATCTTTTGCATAAATACCTAGGCTTGCTTAGGCCAAAGCACATGGCTAATCAATAATTAGATTTGTTTATTTTTTTCATATATATATAATTTTTTTATAAGGCATAAGAGTCTTTGTTGTTTAAACCCTAAGTGTGTAAGTGTATTTAGTGTGCATATTTCATTAAGGTAAATATCAAGATAAATACTCTCACAAATTTTCTTCCTAACCCTAAAAATCAAACAAGTTATCTGACTTTGACCAAGTATAAGAAATCCTAATTATGATTTTTCTATTCATTAAAATTGACTGAATTTCTTACAAAAAATATATCAAAATATTGTTCTAACCTTTCAAAAAGTTTTATATATATATATATATATATATATATATATATATATATATATATATATATTATATATATATATATATATAGTTTCCTTTTTTTTGGTTATATTAGTCATGTTAGAACCCTCCCCCACACTTATCTCATGCATCGTCCCAATGTATAAAAGAAATGTATAGATGTATGAAATAAAATGGAAAAGAGAAAAGTTACCGATACACTAGGTCAAAAAGACCCATAGCCGTTTCATTTACCGGCACCGATTCCAAGAAAGGTTTAAGGCGTTGACCATTTACCTAAAGTCATTTCCATTCTTGGTGTCATTGATCTCAACTGCACCGTGTGGAAACACGATTTCTACAACGAATGGCCCAGTCCATCTTGATTTTAATTTTCCTGAAAAAAGATGAAGCCTAGATTATAGAGTAAGACTTTTTGTCCAAGGACAAAGGTTTTTCTTATGATGTGTTTATCATGAAAAATCTTAACTCTATCTTTAGTGATCCTAGCATTTTCATAGGCCTCATTTCTTAACTCCTCTAATTCGGAAATTTGTAACTTCTGAAGGTCACCGACCTTAGTCAAGTCGAAATTCAACTGCTTGATTGCCCATAAGGCCCGGTGCTCTAACTCAACGGGCAGGTGACAAGCTTTACCATAGACTAACCTATAAGGAGACATTCCTAGAATCGTCTTGAAAGCGGTCTTGTAGGCCCATAAGGCATCTACAAGTTTGATGGACCAATCTTTCCGGTTTTGGTTCACAGTTTCTCCAAGATAAGCTTGACTTGTCTATTGGAAACCTCAACCTGTCCACTGGTTTGAGGATGATAAGGTGTGGACAACTTGTGAGTTATTGCATACTTTCGCATAAGAGCTTCAAAGCATCTATTGCAAAAGTGAGTGCCATTATCACTGATGATAGAACGACGGGTTCCGAAGCGTGGAAAAATGTTCTCTTTCAAAAACTTTATGACAACTTTGTTATCATTAGTTTTACAAGGAATGGCTTCTACCCACTTGGACACATAATCCACAGCAACCAATATGTATTGGTTCCAAATGAATTAGGAAATGGATCCATAAAGTCGGTGCCCCAAACATCAAAGAGTTCTATTTCTAGAATTGGGTTGAAGGGCATCATATTTCGTTTTGAGATCCTTCCTACCATTTGGCATCTAGGGCACGTCTTGCAAAATTCATAAGCATCCTTAAACAAAGTGGGCCAATAGAACCCGCTTTGTAGCACTTTTTCAGCAGTCTTGCGGGGACTAAAGTGTCCACCGCATGTAAGTTCGTGACAAAAGGATAGAACACTCTTAACTTCTTCATCGGAATGCATCTCCTAATAATTTGGTCAGAACAGTACTTAAAAAGATACAGTTCCTCCCAAAAAAATACCGGACTTGGGATAAGAACCGGTATATATCATTTTTGGACCAATGAGACGGAGTTTGATTTGTGACTAAGTAATTCACTATATCAGCAAACCAAGGTTCCCTAGAGATAGCTAAGAGATTTTCATTAGGAAAATCCTCATTTATGGGTAATTCGTTGCATGGAGAATTAGGAATTCTAGAGAGATGGTCAGCAATGACATTTTCTATGCCTTTTTTTATCTCGAATCTTAAGATCGAATTCTTGAAGAAGGAGGATCAACGAATGAGTCGGGCCTTGGCATCCTTCTTCATCATGAGGTATCTAAGCGCAGAATGATCAGTGAAAATGGTGGTTTTGGACCCTAGTAGGTAGGGACGAAATTTCTCTAAGGCAAACACTACTGCCAAGAATTCTTTCTCAGTCGTAGTGTAGTCAATGGAGCATCGTTGAGAGTCCTACTAGAGTAGTAAATCACATGCTGCTTGTTATCAATGCGTTGTCCTAGGACAGCGCCTATGTCAAAATCGGAAGCATCGCACATGATTTCGAACGGCTAGACCAATCCGGTGCAGATATGATTGGTGCAGAAATAAGCTCTCTCTTAAGCTTCTCCCAAGAATTCATACATTCAGCAACGAAAGTGAAGGACACGTCCTTAGCTAACAGATTAGTCAACGGCCTAGCAATCTTGCTAAAATTCTTGATAAATCTTCGGTAAAAACCGGCATGTCCTAAGAAGAATCTAATATCCTTAACGCATTTGGGCATGGGAAGCATTGCAATAACCTCAATTTTGGCTCTATCCACTTCAATTCCTTTCTTGGAGATTTCATGACCCAAGACAATTCCATGTTTTACCATGAAGTGGCATTTCTCCCAATTCAGTGTCAGATTTTTTTCAGCACAACGTTGGAGGATAAGTTCTAAATGGTGGAGACATTGAGTGAATGAATCTCCGTAGATGGAGAAATCATCCATAAAGATCTCTAAGAATCGTTCTACCATATCAGAGAAAAGACTCAATATGAAACGTTGAAACGTTGCTGGGGCATTGCATAACCCGAAAGGCATTCGATGATAAGCAAATGTCCTAAATGGACATGTGAACGTAGTCTTTCTTGGTCCTCAGAAGCAATAGGGATATGATTATACCCCAAGTAACCGTCCAAGAAACAGTAATACTCGTGACCCGCCAAACGTTCAAGCATTTGATCAATGAAGGGAAGTAGAAAATGGTCCTTACGAGTTGCAGCATTAAGCTTCCTATAGTCAATGCAAACTCAGATCTT
>JAVJIF010015622.1:0-98089 GCA_038442645.1 Agave tequilana
ACAACTAGTTAAAGATCTTCAAATACATCAAATCATATGTTTTTCATAAAATATAACTAAGTACATAAAGATTTAATCACTCATGGTCTATAAAGCTCAAATGATCATGAAACTAAGTCATGAAATAATAAATGAAGATGTGAGTGTTAAAAGATCATGTAAATAGCATTTTTATGAAAATAGTCATTTAAGCTCAAAAAGATCATAAGTCACATTTTAATAAAACAAAAATATGAAAAATCATTTTTCATAAAACATTAGTCTTCATGGTATATGTATGATTTATCCAAAGCTAACAATACACATACATATCCCAAACATAAAAGAGTCTATCAAATGTATTTGCATGAAGGCAAGAGACTCACGGGTATACATGTATATTTATTAGATTTGAATTAGAAATACATATACATGAAGTAAAATCATAAAAAATTGGCAAAGCATGTATAAATGAGAGAATCATCAAAACTAGTCTATACATGTGCATACAGTGGGTACAAATGAGCATGAAGTGCAAATATATATGAATCAAATGTAACTCACTATTTGTACATGAATAATACAAGTTTGGATAAAAACTACATCTAAGCATGTTTTTACCACATGAAGCACATAAGAACACAAAACATGAACATGCTATGAATATGATATAAGTAAAAAGCATGTACATAAAAAGTAAGAGTTTAGAGTTTGTTACCAACTCCAAAACTCCAAGCATGGTGGTCTTTCCCACCAAAACCTCCTTGATAGCGGTGCTCCAAATATGTGTCCTTTTAATTCAAGTGCACCCACCATCAAGGCACCAAATCTCTCACGTTTTGTGAGAGCCCTCACCTACATCAAATACACAAGGTGGGAATTTTGGTACCCATATTTTCTTGGGTCCTTTGGGGTTAGTCTTGTAAGGAACCCAAAATTTTTTATTATTAGCAAATTAAAATGATGCAACTTGTCATAATAAAATTTTGCTAAATGGCCTTTGCGGCCACAATGTGTACATGTGTACACCTTAGGATGCTTATGTGTGTGTGAATGATCATGGTGTGCAACATAAGCATATGCATGATGGGTATGATATGCATGAACATGGGAGTTTGTTTCTTTTAAAACATTGACTTCAATCTAGTATGGTTGAATGCACAAGAGTTCAAAGTTGAACTCAAATTATTAATTTTATCTTTCAAAACATTAATCTCACTAGTGGTGGCATGTAAAGCATGGTGAGATATAGAATCATTTTTCTTTTTCCTTTTAGAAAAAAAATTTTTCTTTTTCACAAATTTTTCTTTTTAAGGAATTATTTCTTGAAAAACAACTTCTTTTTGTTTTTCCACCAAATCAACTTTATTTTTCAAAATAGTGTTCCCTTCACATAAATCATTTAATTTAGACATCAAGGAAACATTTTCATTTTTCAAAACCTCATTCTTTTTCAATGCATGCAACCTTATTTTCTAATGAATCTTTTTCATTAAGCATGCAATCAAATTTCTTTTCCAATTTTTATTATTCCTTTTAAGCATGTCATATTTTTCAATTAGCAAATGATAAAATGTAGAAAGCTCTTCATATGACATGTTAACATCCTCATCCTCGGATTCGGTAGTTACCTCAAGGGGGTTATCCCCTTGGACCATATAGCACTTGTTGGAGACGTCACTTCCAACATCCGAGTCCACCCCCGCATAGTATTGATCATTTTCGCTAAGGGAGAGGAGGGTGTTCCAAATTACAAAAGCCAAATCAAGATTAGCAACCCTAGATAAATAATCATCATTTAGGGTAGATCTTAAAGCATGTAGGGCTTTTGTATTAGCCTCAATGTTCTTACCATTTAAACAATATGCATTATTAGTTGTGGCAAGATAAATATGGATGCCTAGGGCTTTGAGGTACAAAGACATCTTAACCTTCCAAATTTGGATGTTAAGAATGTCAAAGGTGGGTGGTGACATTAAGTCCACGGTGTGTGTACAAAATATTGTGATTAGCCTAAAAAGAGGATCTTTAACTCTAGGTTGTAAGACCCAAATCAAGAGCACTTGGCTCTGATACAATTGTAAGTTCACCTAGGGGGGGGGTGAATAGGTGATGGCTAATCTAATGGTCACTTAAAGCCAAATAATGCGGAATTAAAAATTATAATGACCTAAACAAACTATTACACTAAACACCACGTATAACACAAGAGTGTTGCCGAATTCCCCATGAAGGGCTCTGGACAAACTCCTCTAGATTCCCCTGGATATGGGTTGAGGTGCCGCGTTGGCTCTCTTGGTTAAATACAAGTGTTAGCAAACAACCCAAGCAAGTATACAATATGAGCACAATATATCAAGCATGTAAATGTAAAGACAATATAAGCTATGCAAGATATAAGTAAGGGGGAGAGAGAGAGAGAGAGAGAAAAGGCAATCGCAAACACAAAGGGTTTGTTTCGAGGTTCGAGCACACTTGCTCTACATCCCTGCCTTCGACACACGAAGGATTTCCACTATGCAAGATCCTAATGGATCTCTCCCCGTGCTGCAACCTACAAGCCCTCGGACTCCCTAGTCTCGTACACACGCAAGCCCACTAGCTCGCCGAGGCCGCACCTCAAACACCAAGTTCGCACCCGAACTTGAAACAACGAGTCCACACTAGGACCCGAAACAATGCGAACACACACGTCCGCCTTCTCAAAGAACAAAGATGAACTTTGGTGATCACAACTCTTGATCACCTAAAATCCTCTCACAACAAACTCCATAGGTAGATATAGCAATGGATAGCTCAAGTGTTGTGTGAGAAAACAAGGATTGAGAATGTGGAGGAAAACTCAAGAAATCTCTTTTAACACACTCTAAATAAAACTCCCATTTTGATTGGAAGTATTTGCTCTCAATTTTGTGGAGAAAAGCCTCTGGTAAAGGTAGGAAAAACTGGCTCAAAATCAATCTCCAAATCTTAGTGAAAACAATGCCCAAACACCCAAATTTATAGGGCTAGAAAAAATAACCGTTGGGGTTCTGTCAGGCCTGCCGGTCGACCGTCCGGTCGACCGCCAACGGTCAAAAATCCGACCATTGGAGCCTCCGGTCGACCCAAAAGAACAGGAGCACTGCTCTCAGTTCCGGTCGACTGGGTCGGTAGACCGGCCATCTGCCAGGTCAAGGCGTGCACGTCGTGCACGTCGGTCGACCGAGCCGGTCGACCGACTTCAGCGCTAGTCGACTTGATAGGTCGACTAGTCGACTTGGCTGAAGCCTGGAACAGAAAAACTGGGATTAAAACTTGGTCTTTTGGCTCACATAAAAATCTCATAAAATACATAAAAATTTACAAAAATAGTTTTTACCAATATACTTTGATAAACAAACATGCTTGCACAAAATCAAGGCATGTTATAAAAGATTTGGACTATTTTTGTAAGTTGAAAATATTGGCTCAAATGAAAACTTGTATTTTCCAAAATCTTATTTTTCCAAAACTCCTTTAAATACAAAAACTAGATATTTTGAATTCATTAAAGCATAGTGTATATGGATATGATCCACTACACAATTAAGTTGAAATATCTATGTTTTTGGCATTAAGCTCTAAATATGGTTTTGGATAAAAGATATGCATATAAGAAATTCCAAAAACCAAAAAGTATTTTTCCTAAATGAAAGTCTTTTCTAAATCTAAAAATTCTTTTATGAAAAGACAACTAAATCAAGAGTGTGTGTGTGTGATATGTTTTTGAGCAATCCACCAACTATTCTATCCTTTACATCTTATCTAAAAACAAAAATCTTATACCTAAACACAAGTCTTCATCTTCTTGAAGTCGTCTTCACTTGAAGCCTTCTCATCTTCTAGACTTGGTCCAAACACGTTCCAACGAGCTCAACTCTTGATGTAGTCTTGATGCATAGGCTCGTGAATCAACCGGTGCTAGCTCCAAAATGACTTTAAATCCTTTGTTGAAGCTCCACACCTACTAAGATCTTGATCATAAATCTGTCACTAATTAAGCACAAGATCATTAGTAAACATAACTACATGAGTTGATCATCATCAAAACTAGAGTGATGGGCCTTTGGGCCAACAAAGAGGAGATGGGAAGGGAAGGAGGAGAAAAAGATCATATGCTACAACTGTCAGAAACCCGGACACATCATGGCCGATTGTCCAGTGATCGGTCACATATATTGTATACATATTGTCACATTTCCATGCTTGTTATCTAAATAAATCATATTAATAAGTCTTATTATTCTTTATAAAATGCAGGCTCATTGCTAAAGGATAGGCCAGAGAAACGAGCCTAAAAGCCCATTTAATTCAGAATAAATTCGAAATCAGGGAATCAGGGCAAATCTTGGCATATAAGAGAGGTTGAAAACAGGTTGAAATGAATCCTCTCAAGTCAAGCGGTTGAAGCTAACAAATAAAGATTGTTTCGTCAAATCTGGGAGCTGCAACAGTAAATCCAACAAGACAAAAGGAAGCCCAAAGCCACGCCGATTGATCCTCCACTTGGATGTGGCTAATTGGCCACATCCAGACCGCGGATCCGCGGCTTGTTGGTGGAGATAAGGGGAGCGTTTGCTCCCCTTATCTCCTCACTCCCTTCCCTCTGAGGTTTTGCCTATAAAAGGTAGGGTTTTGTACTGAAAATTTAGCGAGGACTAGGATTAAATTTATTGTTCATTTTTAGGGTTTAGGAACATTGTTAGATAGCTTGGAGAAGTTGTATCTCCTCTTTATTCTTTTTTTTAGTTTAGACCGAAAAAGAGAGAAGAGTGGATTTGAGTGTGTAATTCGTCTTTGAAGTGACAATCAAAGGAGCTTCTACTTGCCATTCCAACTCAACTTGAATTCGGTATGTTTGTTTTAATTGTCAATTTCTTGTTTGTTTTCATTTCATAATGAGTAGCTAAATCATTTTCTGGGCTCACTAATTGATGTTTTCTACCTCTTCTCTCTCGATTGAATTTGATGGAAGAACTCTCTCGAATTATAATGCCTAAAATTAATTTTTATTCTTGAAGGCTCATGATGATGCTCTTCTTTTAAAAACTTGAATTTTCAAGGCACAACTATTTGTAAATCATTTTTATTCTATACTTGCTTCCTCGCGCTTGATGGTTTAACATTCTATTTTTAATGTTGTGTTAAGAAAGATCTCAAGATTTGATCCGAAATCATCTCATTTGTTTTATTTGAACACTAAAAGAAATTAAGCTCTTTTGCCTATGATAAAGTGATGCACTATAAATCATTTTTATTCTATACTTGCTTCCTCGCACTTGATGGTTTAACATTCTATTTTTAATGTTGTGTTAAGAAAGATCTCAAGATTTGATCCGAAATCATCTCATTTGTTTTATTTGAACACTAAAAGAAATTAAGCTCTTTTGCCTATGATAAAAGTGATGCACTAAAAATATTCTTGAGATAAGTAGTGAAGTAAATAAAATTAGTAAGCCCAGATCTTCTCCTTCTTATATTTAAAAACAACCAAACAATTTTCAAAGTTTTTTATAAACGCCTTCTCCAAAGCCTTCTCCAAAGTTGCAATTTCTCTTTTAATCATTTCCCTTCTCTCCATTCTCTTTTCAATTAAAAAACTAGCACCATTCTTTGTTATTAAACGAAACACCGAAAAGCTTTCATTGCATTCCTCCTCGTGGACACGACCTATTAGCCACAAGCTACACGGTAAATCTCTTAACTCTTTGATTTTGCAATCATCCAGATTTCAAGAAAAAGATATCTTCCTCCTTGAAGCAAAAGAAGCCGTTTGAAAAGAAGGTGTACAAAGCCACTTGGGACTCGGAAAGTGAATCCGAAGATGAAGTTGACACGGCCAATGTGTGTTTCATGGCAAACACACCTAAGGTAACTACCGAACCACATGATGATAGTGAAATAAGTAAAGAATTGTTATTACAAGCTTTTATTGAACTTTTAGAAAATTTTGATTCTAAAAAGGAAGATTGTTTAAAATTGAAAAAGGAAAATGAAATGCTTAAAAATCAAATAGCTATTTATTCAAAAGAAAAGGATGAATTATCTTCTACTCTTATTTCAAAAAAAAGATTTTGATGCCTATAGAGTTGCTTGCATAGCTAAATATCCTAAAATTGATGAAAATGAGTTTTCTATGTTAAAAACTAGAATAAATGATTTGGGAATATTTTAAAAGAATGTGCTTTTAACAATACTAAACTAGAAGAAATATTTTCAAAGAAGCACATGCATTCTCCTCATGCTAAACATGATAAAACATCTCATGCTAAAACTCCACATGTTCATCATGCCAACACATCACATGTCAATCATGCAAAAACATCCCATGCTTATAAATCACATGTTCATAAACCACGTGCTCATTATGCTTTTAAATATGGAAGAATTTATTAATATACTTATTGTGGCCGGAATGGTCATTTAGCTAAATTTTGTTATGATCATATAAATAGTACTAATAATCATGTTTGGGTTCTAAACACTAATGCATTAGGACCAAAGAAAATATGAGTACCAAAATCAAGCCTTAAATTATTTGATATAGATACATACTAGGACTCCAAGACGTAAGGACGGTGGTACCTTGATGTGGTTGCTCAAGGCATATGACATAGGACATCAACAATTTCGCAACCCTATCGATGTACGTTGAAGGTGGCACCGTCACCTTCGGAGATGACTTCAAGGGCACCATCATCGGTATAGGTAACATTAAGTTGTGTGCATCTCCTTTAATTAAAAATGTAGTTCTTGTTGATGGGCTTAAACATAATTTACTTAGTATTAGTCAACTATGTGATCGTGATCTCAAAGTTGTTTTTGATGAATCTTCTTGTAAAATTTTTGATTGTAAAACCAATGAATGTATTCTCACTGGATTTCATGAAAATAATGTCTATATTATTGATATGCTTAATTTGGATTGTTCTACAAAATGTTTAAATGCTTTTGATGAGATTTCATGGTTATGACATAGAAGATTAGGTCATGCCTCTTGTAGGATCGTTGAGATAAGGACTAATTGCGGAATTATCTCTTGTAGGCAACTATAGATCTGAAATAACTCAAGCCAACACAAATCTAAAACTAGAAGGATTAGCGTTAAGTAAATAAACAAAATAAATAACTTGCATGTAAAGGAAAACAAATCTCAGAAATTGACAAACGCAAACAAAGAGATTTATCCCGGTTCGGTCCTTGTGACCTACATCCAGTCCCCAAGCCACCCGCTTGAGATTTTCCTTTAACCTTGATCTTGCCACCCAAAATCAATAGAACATGTACACCACTTGTCGAATCCCCTTCGCCAAATGTGTACACCTTCTCTTCCACCAAGAGAACACCTTTTACCTTTGTACAACTGCCTCTTCAACCAAGAAGCCTCCCGTGTACAATGGTCACCTTGTACAACTTGCCTCTTCAACCAAGAAGCCTCCCGTGTACAATGAACACTTTGAGAATTACAACTCTTTTCCTATAGCCTTGATACTGAATGTGTATGTGAACAAGGTACAGTATAGGAAACAAAACTTCAGAAGACTTCACAATAGGATTGGCTTTTGGTGAAGACTGAAGTTAGGAAAACAGTTTTCAGATTTTCAGATTTTGACTTTTGGAAAACTGATAGAAAATCTTGGTAATTGGCCTTTGGTATAACTTCCCTATTTATAGCTGAAGACTAGGGTTAGTTAGGAGTTATAAGTGCAATTCAAATGATAAAGACGTTTGAATTCGTTGCCCAAAGACCAGATAAAGAAAACTGTCCAACAGTCAGAAACTGCCTATAGTCGACTTGGGTTCTGAGTTAGTCGACTAGACTAGGCAAAATTTCCACTATTAGTCGACTAGGTTTAGCTATTAGTCGACTAGGTAGGTGGACGTTGGATGAACAGTTTTCTGGTTAACTACCTCAAGTCGACTGCAACTGCTTTATAGTCGACTGGGTCTAGTATTAGTCGACTAGGGACCAAGGGATAGTCGACTAGAAAAATGTATTAGTCGACTATAGTTGACTGTTGGTCGACTAAAACACAAACAGAGAGTTGGTCTGTTTCAGGACACAGGATTAGTCGACTAATAGTTTGGGTCAAGTCGACTAGGCATGTTATTAGTTGACTTGGAAAATGTATAAGTCGACTAATGACATTGAAATGAGTGTGTTGTGTCAAGGCTTTTACATTCTACATCACAATTACAACCCACACTCTATCAACTCTCTTTAGAGCATCTTGATCATGTAGGACTCTTGATTCTTCATGTGTTAGAGCTCCACATGTCATGCGTCACAAACGTCTTCATCAAAACAGGTTCCAACATTCTCCCCTTTTTGATGACGACGCTTTGTGTGCACAAGTCCTCCCCCTGCAGAAAATATGTTATCTTTTCCTCCCCCTGTAGAAGTGGTTATAACAGATAGAGAAATATTTTGTTCTCCCCCTGCAACAAATATATTAGTACATATATACATAGTTGATCTTTATCAAAAAAAATTTTATATGGTACCTGCAAGATAAACGTTAGTTGGTACCAAATATAAAAGATCATATCTAACCTTTAGGACTCCAAATCCATTTAGAATTTGGTTCCACCTGTTAGTATATACATAATTGCAAGAATCACATATATCATGCAGGTATGAAGCAATATATGTATTTTTATCATAAACATTTAAGTTCTTTGGAATCCATATAAACTTACTTTTCTTAGTCTTACTTTTTACAAAATAACTATATGGATGATTATAACATGAAGATTTTGCAATAAAACCAATACCATGATTATCATGTGACAAATTCTGAAAAGATAATAGATCATTTAATTTTTCTTTTCCTTTATTAAACTTAGTCACATTTTGCATAAGATCTTCATATTTCTTTTTGAAAACTAACATGTCTTTATCTAATATAGAAATTCTATCATTGAAAGACTTAGTTTCCATTTTCAGAAAAATGTTTTCTTTTATAAACTTCTCATTTTCAGTTTTCAAGAATGATATGACATTTTCAGTTTCATCTTGTTGAGAATTTGTAGAAGAACATTGTAATGCATAAACAGAATTTTCCTGTAAAAGTTTCTCATTTTCTTTTAACAAAAATCTGTTTTTCAGTTTTTCATTTTCAGATTCATAAATAACTCATTAAATGCATCAGAGAGTTCAGAAAACGTTACCTCTTCATCTTCTATGGCCATGTAACATAAGTTAACATGTTCAGTGGATTCTTCTTCATCAGAAGATGAGGAATCACTATATTCTGAAGATGCTTCGTAGTTCTTCTTCTTTCTGAACTTCTTACTCTTGTACTTATCTTTCTTCTTGAGCAAAGGGCAATCCATCTTCATATGTCCTGGTTTATCACAATTAAAACACTTGAATTTACCTTGCTTAAGAAATTTTCTGAACTTCTTTGAGAGCATTGCCATCTCCTCTTCGTCATCATTGTCCGTGTCGGAAGATGCATGGAAGGCGAGTTCTTTCTTCTTTGAATGGTGTTGTCATTCGTCCTTCTTCCTTTCTTCTAACTGCACTTCATATGCCATTAGATTACCGATTAGGTTTTCTAATGTCATAGTTGAGAGATCATTCGCCTCTTCAATGGCAGTTGTCTTCTTCTCCCATTCTGGTGTGAGTGCACGAAGGATCTTTCGAACTCTTTCGACTTGGGTGTAGTCCTTTCCAAGGGATGCAAGAGTATTGGTGATGTCGGTGAATCTTGTAACCATTTCGGATATGGTTTCATTCTCCTCCATTTTAAATAACTCAAACCTGTGGACAAGAACAAATATTTTAGATTCCTTAACTTTATTAGTGCCTTCGTGTGTTACCTGAAGAGTATGCCATATTTGATATGCAGAAGTTGCTGTTGAAACACGGTTGAACTCTTCTTTGGTAAGGGCACAGAACAAGGCATTCATTGCTTTTGCGTCAAGGTTCGCGTTCTTCTTTTGATCTTCACTCCAAGCGTTGTAGTTGGTTGTAGGCTTAGTGTACGATGCTTCTACGATGTTCCAAAGGTCGTAGTTGAGTGACTGCAAGTATATCTTCATTCTACACTTCCATAGTTGTAGTTGGTTCCGTCAAATAGCAGTGGACGTTGTGTAGAATGTCCTTCTTTGAATTGGGATGAGGAGAACTCCGTTGCCATCCTTGTTGTTGACGAGGTATGCAGGGCTCTGATACCAAATGTAGGAATTGGTATGGTTGTTGCCTGTTGATGAACTTGGCTCTCCCCGGCTCTGATACCAAGTGTAGGATCAGAGCGTGTACTCCGGTTGATGAAGTAGGAATGTAGATGCCGGTTGATGACCCTCGCTCTGATACCAAATGTAGGATCATTGAGATAAGGACTAATTGCGGAATTATCTCTTGTAGGCAACTATAGATCTGAAATAACTCAAGTCAACTCAAATCTAAAACTAGAAGGATTAGCGTTAAGTAAATAACAAAATAAATAACTTGCATGTAAAGGAAAATAAATCTTAGAAATTGACAAACGCAAACAAAGAGATTTATCCCGGTTCGGTCCTTGTGACCTACATCCAGTCCCAAGCCACCCGCTTGAGATTTTCCTTTAACCTTGATCTTGCCACCCAAAATCAATACAACATGTACACCACTTGTCGAATCCCCTTCGCCAAATGTGTACACCTTCTCTTCCACCAAGAGAACACCTTTTACCTTTGTACAACTGCCTCTTCAACCAAGAAGCCTCCCGTGTACAATGGTCACCTTGTACAACTTGCCTCTTCAACCAAGAAGCCTCCCGTGTACAATGAACACTTTGAGAATTACAACTCTTTTCCTATAGCCTTGATACTGAATGTGCATGTGGATAAGGTACAGTATAGGAAACAAAACTTCAGAAGACTTCACAATAGGAATTGGCTTTTGGTGAAGACTGAAGTTAGGAAAACAGTTTTTAGATTTTCAGATTTTGACTTTTGGAAAACTGATAGAAAATCTTGGTAATTGGCCTTTGGTATAACTTCCCTATTTATAGCTGAAGACTAGGGTTAGTTAGGGAGTTATAAGAGCAATTCAAATGATAGAGACGTTTGAATTCGTTGCCCAAAAGACCAGATAAAGAAAACTGTCCAACAGTCAGAAACTGCCTATAGTCGACTTGGGTTCTGAGTTAGTCGACTAGACTAGGCAAAATTTTCACTATTAGTCGACTAGGTTTAGCTATTAGTCGACTAGGTAGGTGGACGTTGGATGAACAGTTTTCTGGTTAACTACCTCAAGTCGACTGCAACTGCTTTATAGTCGACTGGGTCTAGTATTAGTCGACTAGGGACCAAGGGATAGTCGACTAGAAAAATGTATTAGTCGACTATAGTTGACTGTTGGTCGACTAATACACAAACAGAGAGTTGGTCTGTTTCAGGACACAGGATTAGTCGACTAATGGTTTGGGTCAAGTCGACTAGGCATGTTATTAGTCGACTTGTAAAATGTATAAGTCGACTAATGACATTGAAATGAGTGTGTTGTGTCAAGGCTTTTACATTCTACATCACAATTACAACCCACACTCTATCAACTCTCTTTAGAGCATCTTGATCATGTAGGACTCTTGATTCTTCATGTGTTAGAGCTCCACATGTCATGCGTCACAAACGTCTTCATCGAAACAGGTTCCAATACCTCTTTGATCATCTTTTTAGAAAAAATTCTAAGAAATTATTGAAGGGTATTCCTTATTTGAAGTTTAAAAAAGACCGCATTTGTGGTGCGTGCCAACTTGGGAAACAAACCAAGTCTTCTTTCAAACCAATCAAGGATATCATGACATCTAGGCCATTAGAATTGATTCACATGGACCTTTTTGGACCAACTAAAACTAAAAGCTTAAATGGAAATAGATATGTTTTTGTTTTAGTCGATGATTTCTCTCGTTTCACTTGGGTTTTCTTTTTGGAGCATAAAGATCAAACTTTTTCGCATTTTAAGATTTTTCGAAAAAGGGCTGAAAAAGAAAAAGGTTTTTTGATTTTACGCATAAGAAGTGATAGAGGTGGTGAGTTTGTCAACCAACTCTTCATGACTTATTGTAATGAAAAAGGAAATAAGTATGAAATGTCATGTCCTAGAACTCCACAACAAAATGGAGTAGTTGAACGGAAGAATAGAACTCTTCAAGAAATGGCTAGGATTATGATAAGTGAATACGGGCTCCCTCAATCTTATGGGCCGAGGCCGTAAACACTGCATGCTATATATCCAACCAATTTATTTGTGTAAAAATACTTTCAAACTTCTTTTGAAATTTATCATTTAAGAAGACCAAATGTTTCATACTTTAAAGTTTTTGGATGCAAGTGTTTTATTTTGAACAACAAAGATAAATTGGGTAAATTTGATGCCAAGGCGTATGAAGCAATCTTTGTTGGCTATTCTAGTACTACCAAAGCATATAGAGTGTTCAATAAATCATCTCTTACTATTGAAGAATCTATGCATGTTAAATTTGAAGAATCTAATGCAATTATTGAGAATGTTGTAGAGATTGACTCATTAGGTGAGGACATGGAGAAAATATCCTTCAAGGACTCACCCATCTAAGAAGACAAGCAAAAACCTATTGGTGAAGTTCAAAAGGATGAAGTGGAATAATCATAACCACTTCCTAAAGATTAGAGATACGCCTCAAATCATCCCAAAGATCTCATCATAGGTGATGTATCAAAGGGGGTAACCACTCGCTCCAAACTCCATGATTTGTGTGGGCATTATGCATTCATATCTCATTTTGAACCCAAAAACATCCTCGAAGCTGAGGGTGACTCATATTGGTTGCTTGCTATGCAAGAAGAGCTCAATCAATTTGAGCGCAACTAAGTTTGACACCTTATTCCTAGACCCCATGATAGACCAATAATTGGTACTAAGTGAATTTTTAGGAACAAGTTGGATGAGTCAGGAAATGTTGTTAGGAATAAAGCTAGGTTAGTGGCCCAAGGTTACACTCAAGTTGAAGGAATCGACTTTGAGGAGACCTTTGCACCCGTAGCACGGCTAGAATCTATACAGATAACACTAGCTTATGCATCCTATAAAAATTTTAAACTTTTTCAAATGGATGTAAAAAGTGCATTTTTAAATGGTTTTATTGATGAGGAAGTATATGTTGAACAACCCCATGGTTTTGTGGATCATATACATCCAATTTTGTTTTCAAAGTAGATAAAGCATTGTATGGTTTAAAATAAGCTCTAAGAGCTTGGTATGAAAGGCTTTCTAGTTTCTTCTATCAAATGATTTTGTTAAAGGCAAAGTAGACACCACATTATTTACTAAACATGTTGGTAGTGACATTCTTATAGTACAAATATATGTTGATGATATAATCTTTGGTTCTACTAATGAATTACTTTGCAAGGAGTTTGAACAATGTATGCAACGTGAATTTGAGATGTTATTAATGGGTGAATTGAACTATTTTCTTGGACTCCAAATTAAGCAAAAGCGTGATGGGATCTTCATATGTCAAGCCAAGTACTCCAAGGAACTCATCAAGAAATTTGGGCTTGAAGACTCAAAAATTTGCAACACTCCCATGGCCACCACCGCCAAGCTTGATAAGGATGACCAAGGTAAGTATGTTGACATAAAATTATATAGAAGAATGATTGGTAGTTTGTTGTATTTAACGGCTAATAGGCCAGATATTATGTTTAGTGTGTGTCTTTATGCTAGATTCCAATCTTGTCCCAAAGAATCTCATTTAATTACAGTAAAACACATTACTCGTTATGTTAAGGGCACTGTTGGAATGGGTCTATGGTATCCGAAGACCGGAGAATTCTCAATGACGAGTTTTTGGATGCCGACTATGCGGGTTGTAGAGTGGATAGGAAGAGTATTAGTGAAACATGTCAATTTCTTGGTAATTGTCTTGTTTCATGGTCTTCTAAGAAATAAAATTCGGTAGCCCTCTCAACCGCCGAGGCGGAGTATGTTGCGGCGGGGGCTTGTTGTGCTCAAGTCCTTTGAATGAAACATACTCTCCTTGATTATGATCTGCATTATGACCATATCAAAATATTTTGTGATAATACTAGTACTATTCATATGACTAAGAATGCAGATCAACATAGTAAGACCAAACACATTGAGATTCGATATCACTTCCTTAGAGATCATTTTGAGAAAGGTGATATTGATATTGATTATGTTTTTTTCGATTTTCAACTTGCCGATATTTTAACTAAACCACTTGACTACAATAGATTTTCTTTTATCTGTGGTGAACTAAATGTTTGTGTTGTTGAATAAGAAAGTTTTAATACTATCATATCCCTTTTTGATGTATGACAAAATGGGGGAGAAATATGTGTTGTTTGTTTTGGTATAGTGTAGTGTTTGTTTTATGTTTGGTTTTATGTTTGGTGTTTTCAAAAATGTTTGTTTTATGTTTGGTTTTATGTTTGGTGTTTTCAAAAATTCTCTCATAATAAGTTATTTTATACTTGTTTAATATAGCATTATTTGAGGGGGAGTTTTTACCTCCCTTTTATATCTTGTGTTATAGCTTATATGTTTTGTCATCATCAAAAAAAGGGGAGATTGTTGGCCCAAAAGGTTACACTCTCCATTTATATACGTTTTGATGATAACAAAACATATAGAAGCTATTTGGTACTAATAAAGATTCTAGAATGAATTTCAGGTTTATAAAAGTCTTGATGGCTTTAAGCATGTTGCAAGGTTATTGGCGCTTAAAGCATATTGAAAGGTTGATGTCGCAAGAAGACTCTTTCATAGGAGAGGAGGCTCTAGCTCAGCAACGTGGTTCAGAGACACCTTCTTATATAGTTTTTTATATTTTAGTTTGTTAAAGGATAGTATATAGCGTTGAAGCTCAAATTCTCCACACACACAAAATTGCACGTGTTTTCAAAAGATTATTTTTGTTTCGTGTGTAAAATACTTTAGTAGACCTATTTCAAGTATTTACAAACTCAGTTTATTGTATTTTACAAAGTCTTGACAAAAATATTTTTGAAAATAAACTTATCTTCAAAAACATTTCCTCAAAAAATTCTGTTTTGACCTGTTGTGGTCGACCAGACGGTCGACCGGCTCTATTACAGGTCAGAACGGTCGACCGAGCGGTCGAACGCAGTTCTGACCGTTAGGTGCGTGCATGTGTGTACGTTATCCGGTTGACCGAGCGGGCGACCGGGCGGTCGACCGACTGACTGTACCCAACTCTCTGTTTGGGACAGTCGACCGGGCGGTCGACCGGGGCCTGCCAACGGTCAAAAGATTTTGAAAACCGATCGACCGTGAGTGTATTATCAGCCAAACGGCTATTTTTTAAACATATTTTAAAACGTGTTTTTATTCTCCAAACGAGATTTAAGGCTGGTTTTTGGTCTTATCTTTCCTGATTAGTCAAAATTATTGTTTACCCTTTAATCCCTATCTATATTCTATAAATAAGGGTGGATGGGGTTGAAGAGAATTACAACAACATTTGCAAAAGAAATCAAAGCTTGAGTATTCTTGAAAGAAGTTTTTATTCTCAGTTTTTGTGCTCTAATCTCTGAATTTTCTCTGAAGTTTTTGAATCAAAACTCTCTTCTATTTTGTTTTATTTTTCACTTACAAACCTTGAGCTTCAATCCTATACATTATTCTCTAGGGTTTTGTAAAGAAAAGTTTTTCAAAAGAGAGTTTGTGGTCTTTTATTACCCAAGTGATTATTGTATTTGTGGCTCCACTACCTCTGGACTAGAGGAGTGTGATTGAGGAGTTGGGTACTCCCTAGTGGTTGTAATCCTTTGTGGAATTTCTAGTGGATCGGAAATCCTTCTGGGTGAAGGCGGGGACGTAGTGCTGGGTGCTCGAACCTCGAAACAAATCTCTGTGTTTGCGATTGGTTTACTTGTGTTATTTACTTGCTTTTCATTCATTCCTATATTGTCGATCTATACTCTCACAACAAGATTGCATTGCACACCTCAAACTCTTATTTAGAGGAATCACGAGGAAGGAGTTCAGAGCCCTTCACGGGGTATTCGGCTTCTAATCTTACTTTGAGTGATCGTTGCATCATCTCATTTTAAATTTGTGCATTGATTAGCATAATCACCTATTCACCCTCCTCTAGGTGATTTCAACTTGTACACTCGCACGAAAATGATTAAGGGCATATCCTGTTGGCCCAATGGCCTTCCACTCTAGTTTGATGATGATCAACACTCATGTAGTTATGTTCACTAATATTCTTGTGTTTCTTAGTTTCAGATCATTAACAGGATATTAGTTGGTGATTAGCTGACAAGATGATTAGAAGCTATTCATGTTGATTCTGGTGCCAAAGCTTAAAGATCATACCTTTGCACTTGGAAAATCACGGAGTTTGGAGCAAGTCTACTTGAAGATGAAGATCGTCAAGAAGACTTAGGTATCCTAGTTTAGATAGAGTTTTAGATCCATTTGTAAAGCTTAGTTTAGTTGATATGCTCAAGTGAACACAAAACACACACGTTTTATGATTTGATATTTGGTTTTTATGAATAGTTGATCAAAATAAGTTTACATATGTTATATGTATAGTAGATGTTTTCTATTTATACATACATGCTTTAACTTGGTAAACAAACTTATTTTGATATCCCTATTCATGTTTTGGAAAAATCAAGTTTGACAAAATACAAGGTTTTGTTTTTGATAAAATTTGCAAGACTCAAAAATGAATTGATATGTTGATATATTGTCTTGAAATTTTTATCACATGTTTATATTTCAACATAAAATGATAAAACAAGTTTTATGGAATTTTCAGAAATGATAAAAGATTTTTATAAAATATTTTTCCCAAAATTTTCTGACCTTGTTTTGTGCTGACAGGCTGGTCGGTCGACCGCGACGGTCGACCGCACCAAGGGCCGGTCGACCGTTGCGGTCGACCGACGTGCACAGACGTGCACGTCTGTTAGGCACAGACACGGTCGACCGGGACGGTCGACCGAGTTGAGAGCTCTGCTCTCGGGTTTTCTCGGTCGACCGGGCCGGTCGACCGCAGTTGCCCATTGGTCATAATTCTGACCGTTGGCGGTCGACCGGACAGGTCGACCGGCAGTCTGTCAGACTGCCAGCTCAGCCTAACGGCTAGTTTTGTAAAGAGGCTATATAAACCCCATCTCTTTGGGGATTTTAGCCAAGTTTTTTAAGAGAAAAAATACTAGTTTTCTGAAGTGTTTAAAAGAGTTTTCAAAAGAGTTTTAAGTGCAAAAACTTCTCATCTTTATTGTTTTAGGGTTTTTGGAAAATCAAAGAAAAATAGGTTTTTGGGATTTTTCCTTAGATCTTCAATTCTAT
This sequence comes from Agave tequilana, assembly GCA_038442645.1. Classification (NCBI taxonomy): domain Eukaryota; kingdom Viridiplantae; phylum Streptophyta; class Magnoliopsida; order Asparagales; family Asparagaceae; genus Agave; species Agave tequilana. The sequence goes on from JAVJIF010015622.1 coordinate 17,333, forward strand.
CATATTGCAAGTATTTTCCCAAAGATTTTTCTTTGTTGCTTGTTTCCAAAAATACTTGTTTTCCACACTTGAGCTATCTTCTATCCTAAACTATTAGGATCTTGTTTTTGTGGAAAAAGATAAGAGAAAAAGAAAGAGAAGTGTTTGAGGTTGTTTGTTGTAAACCTCATTGTTGTAAACACCCTTATATTTGTGAATCCCTCTTCAGTAGAGGTGATCGGGTGATTGTGTTGTGGATCCCTCTTAGGTAGAGGTGGAGTTTGGTTGTGAGCCTCTTCAGTAGAGGTGTGTGGATTGGTTGTTGTATTGGCTACGGGCCTAACCCCTCGGTTGTGAGGAGGTTGTTGTTGAGAGAGGAGTTTGGTACTCCTAGAGTTGTAAGAAATCCTCTTTGGTAGAGGTTCCCTCGGTGGGAGTTGAGATAGTGGAAATCCTACACGGTGGTGTAGGCGGGGATGTAGAGCAAGGTGCTCGAACCTCGAAACAAATCTTGGTGTTTGCGTTTTGATCCATTGTCTCTCTAACTCTCTCTCTTATAATTGTGCAAAGCATCATACTCATCATCATATCATACTTGCTTGTGTTGAGCATTGATTCATTCATATCATATATTGCTTGTGTTGTGCATTGCATTTCTTATTGTCATATCTATTATATGCTTGGCTTGATTGTGTGTATTTCATATTGCTTGGATTGCTTGTGTGTGTGCGCCTAACTTATACTCATCCAACAAGAGCTTCACATAGCACCTCAACCCATTTCAGGGGGAATCAAGGGAGTTAGTCCAGAGCCTCGCAAGAGGAATTCGGCTACACTTGTTGTATTGTATTAGTTTGTGCATAATTTGCATTCGCTTCCGCATTTAGCGCACTTAGTTTGCACTTAGTTTCTTAGATTAGCACTTACACCTATTCACCCCCCCCTCTAGGTGTTTTTCAATTGGTATCAGAGCTAGTGCTCCTGATACTTAGGCTTAACATCCTAGGAGTGATCCATTTGCTTGCTAATCTCATTTGCATTTGTTTGTTTGCACATTCATATATAGTTTACCATGAACTTCATGACCCCTCCTAGCTTTGACCCTTCCAACATTGATGTTTGGAAGTATAGGATGTCCATGTACCTAAAAATCCTAGGTTTGCATGTCTTTCTTGCAGCCACCAAGTGATGTTATCTTGGTGATTGCAATCATATAGGGGCCAATGCACAAGCCCTAGAGGCTATTAGAAGCACTTTGCCTAAAGAATATGTTTTATGTGTTTCTAACTTTGATTCCGCTTTTGTAGTGTGGAACAAATTGACAACCACCACCACCTCCAAGCTTCAATTGCCAATCCAAGAAGAGGAATCTATCGGAGAATCCGAGCCACAACAATGCTATATGGTCCAAGGGAATGACTCCCTTGAGGTACACTCGGAAACTCCATTAGATAGTGATGATGATGCTAGTTCTTCAAATGATCATATTGATGCCCATGCTTTGAATGAAGAACTTTCATTTGTTTGTGAAAAACTAATAGAAAAATATAACTTGTTGAAAAAGAAAAGTCTAGAAATTGAAAAAGAAAATAAGTGTTTGCATTCTAGACTTGATTGTGTTTTGCAAGAAAAGGTTGAGGTCTATAATGAGAGGGATTTATTAAAATCTCAACTTGATCTTGCACTTAAAGAAAATAACTTTTTGAAAAATAAAAATGATTGCCATGTTCTTTTGAAGAAAAATGAAAACTTGTCTTCAAAAGTTGATTTTGTTTTAAAAGAAAATGATTCTTTGAAAATTAAGATTGCTTCAATTTCTAAAGATTTGGATGCATGTTTAAAGAAAAATGAATTTTTACAAAATAAGATTGATGCACATGTTTGCCATGCTAGTGTAGCTTCTTCATCTAGTCTACCTAATGCATGTACCTCTTCTTCTAGGATTAATGATGATATTTGTATGCTAAAGAAGACAGTAGATTGTTTGGGCTCCACTATGAGCCAATGTGCCAAGAAACATACACGCTTGGAATCCTTGGTTCGAAAGAAACAAGTTCCAACTTTTATGCATGCACACCCTTCACGGCATACACATGCTCCACACGGACACACCCATCACAAGTATGCTCATGTGTACACTTGTACACATTGTGGACGTAGGGGCCACCTTGCTAAATTTTGTTATGATAGATTACATACTCCTAATTTAGCAAAGAATTTTGTTTGGGTTAGAAATGAGACTAACCCCCATGGACCCAACAAGAAGGTATGGGTACCAAAGACCACCCCTCCTATTATTTTTGATGTAGGTGTGGGCTCTCACATGACGTGAGAGTGATGACACCTTGGAGTGGATGCGTTCCGGACTTCATGGAAATCAAATTGGATGCATCACTTTCAAGGGAAGATTTGGTGGAGATGACCACCATGTTTTGGAGACAAGGAGAGTTGCTTCTTCGGTTTTGGTAACAATCCTTTACTCCCATTTATTGTTTACATGCTTTCCATGTTTTAATGTTTATAGCATGTTTTTGATGTCTATGGATTAGTATGTTCATTCCATGTTTATTAGATCTTTGACATACATGTATAGTATTTGAGACACATATGCTTATATGAACCCATATTTAGTGTTCTCACTTTTGTTTAAGCTATAATGTACATCATGAATCTAATACATGTGAATTTACATAGTAATCATGTTTTAGTTTTATCATGATGACTTTTATATTTGTTTTGATGCTTCATGTTTTGAATATATGTTTAGATGTTTGTTTTCATTAAGACTAGTTATATACTTGTACATAGAGTGGGCTACAAATAAATCTATATATGTTGAGCTTGATTGCTTATTTGAACCCATTAGATGTGCTAGTATAGTCTAGTTTTGATGATTCATACATTTCAAACTTGTATTCCATTTTTGGATTTGTTTTATGATTGTGTGTTTCACTTCATGTATATGTTTGTATTGCCAAACTTTAAGATATACATGTATACCCCTTGAGTCATTTGCCTTTCATGCAAATCTATATTTGGACTCAATTGTGTTTAGGGATATGTATGTATACTTCATGTTTGACAATTCATACATATACCTTGAAATGAAATTTGTTGTGATGAAAATTTAGTTTTTCATGTTTCATGTATTTATGTTTAACTTCATGTATATGTCTATCTAGTTCAAACTAATCTTATACATATACATCTTTTTGAGCCACGTGCCTTCATGAATATTCATTTAGTGGACTCGTTGAGTTTTGGATATGTATGTATATTTTAGCTTGTATTAGACATACATATGCCTTGAAGATTAAATAAGGAGTTTTATATGATTTTTCATGTTTTTGATGGAATTATGTTTTAAGAAATAATTGAGCTTAATGAAATATTTTTCATGATTATGATCTTCACATATTATTTGTACACTCATATCTATTGCTCATGTTTTGTTTCTCATGAGGTATGCTTTATTGGTTAGAGTGATGATTATCATGTGAATTTCATTTTTTTATTTTATTCCTTACTTGAAGGATTTCGTGCTAGTTAACAAATTTTTCCATTTAACTAGTTGTGATATTCTTCATTTGGTAGAGTTTTTCAAACAAAACTAAATTTTTAAATCTATTTTTGAAAACCCCTACCTTCTAAGGGCGGTAGGATGGGAGATCATGTTCATGTATGCCCTAAATTGAAAATCTTTAAAACTTGAATTATGATTGGGTGGTAGATAATATGATGTATGCACTTGAGCTTATTGTTATGTCAATTGGTATCATTGAACTCTTTCAATTGGTATCATTTTGACCTTTTGTATACTCATATGTTTATTGTGTATGTATGTTTTCATTTGGTATCATCTATTGGTGATTGATACTCATTCCATTTCATACACATATACTTGTTTTATTTGTGCCTACTATATTCCTATATCTTAGAGCACAAATAGTTGTTTATGTTTAACTTGTTAAAATAAAAGTATTCAATGTTTCCTTTGGTATTTCATAAAGGGGGAGAAAATGAGTATTTCATATTTTGTCTTTCAATTGGTATTTGTACTCCCATACTTTATGATTGACATGTCGAATTTGGTATCATATGTTTTCAAAATGAAATATATTCTTACAATTGGTATCAAAATTTGTGTTTAGACATTCAAAATTTGTTATGTTGTTTTACAATTGGTAATTTGTTATGTTTAATTACAATTGGTATCTCAAAATGTTGTTTAAAGAATATATTCAAAGTTTTGATTTGTATTTCCTATATGCAAGGAGAGCTTAACATCTCTCTTACATATAGATTCATGTTGAGTATATTATAAATTGAGGAGCTTGACAACTCTTCTTTATAGATATACGTGTGTAGGGGGAGCTTCACATCTCCTCTTATGCATTACATAATATGTGTTATGTGAATTGGGGCTTGTCATCCTTTCTTCATGTAATGCATATGTGTAGGGAAGCTAACTTAGCGTCTTCCTCTTCATGAATGTATATAGCATATAACATATATTGATCCTTGTTTATTGGTATCAAGATGCTTCATTGACATATTTTCTAATTGATATCATGTTTGTAGTCACCCCTTATTGACTTTGTTTTTGTTTTAGACAAAAAAAGGGGAGAACATTGTCTTTTATTGTTTTGTTTGACATAAAGGGGGAGAAAGATTTTTACCCCTCATTTTATCTATGGTTTTGATTGTTTACCCCTTTGTTGATGATTGACAAAAAGGGAGAGAAGTATTTGTGTTTTATATGCATGCTTATGTTTATGCATATATTATGTTTTAATCTCAAGAATATTAAGTTTAATTGATTTATAGAGTTTGCTTTGTAATTGGTGTCTAGAGCTTATTTTGTTTTGAATATTCCATTTGATATCTAGAACCATTTATTGTTTATGCATATGCATGTTTCATGTTTAATACTAATTGCATATATTTATTGTTTATCCCTATGCATGAGTTAAGGGGGAGCTTCTTTGAAGCTTAACTTTAATCCATGCATATATAACTCCATTAGTTTTGTCATCATCAAAAAGGGGGAGATTGTTGGCCCAATGGCCTTCCACTCTAGTTTTGATGATGATCAACACTCATGTAGTTATGTTCACTAATATTCTTGTGTTTCTTAGTTTCAGATCATTAACAGGATATTAGTTGGTGATTAGCTGACAAGATGATTAGAAGCTATTCATGTTGATTCCGGTGCCAAAATTTAAAGATCATACCTTTGCACTTGGAAAATCACGGAGTTTGGAGCAAGTCTACTTGAAGATGAAGATCGTCAAGAAGACTTAGGTATCCTAGTTTAGATAGAGTTTTAGATCCATTTGTAAAGCTTAGTTTAGTTGATATGCTCAAGTGAACACAAAACACACACGTTTTATGATTTGATATTTGGTTTTTATGAATAGTTGATCAAAACAAGTTTACATATGTTATATGTATAGTAGATGTTTTCTATTTATACATACATGCTTTAACTTGGTAAACAAACTTATTTTGATATCCCTATTCATGTTTTGGAAAAATCAAGTTTGACAAAATACAAGGTTTTGTTTTTGATAAAATTTGCAAGACTCAAAAATGAATTGATATGTTGATATATTGTCTTGAAATTTTTATCACATGTTTATGCTTCAACATAAAATGATAAAATAAGTTTTATGGAATTTTCAGAAATGATAAAATGTTTTTATAAAATATTTTTCCCAAAATTTTCTGACCTTGTTTTGTGCTGACAGGCTGGTCGGTCGACCGCGACGGTCGACCGCACCAAGGGCCGGTCGACCGTTGCGGTCGACCGACGTGCACAGACGTGCACGTCTGTTAGGCACAGACACGGTCGACCGGGACGGTCGACCGAGTTGAGAGCTCTGCTCTCGGGTTTTCTCGGTCGACCGGGCCGGTCGACCGCAGTTGCCCATTGGTCATAATTCTGACCGTTGGCGGTCGACCGGCAGTCTGTCAGACTGCCAGCTCAGCCTAACGGCTAGTTTTGTAAAGGGGCTATATAAACCCCATCTCTTTGGGGATTTTAGCCAAGTTTTTTAAGAGAAAAAATACTAGTTTTCTGAAGTGTTTAAAAGAGTTTTCAAAAGAGTTTTAAGTGCAAAACTTCTCATCTTTATTGTTTTAGGGTTTTTGGAAAATCAAAGAAAAATAGGTTTTTGGGATTTTTGCTTAGATCTTCAATTCTATCATATTGCAAATATTTTCCCAAAGATTTTTCTTTGTTGCTTGTTTCCAAAAACACTTGTTTTCTACACTTGAGCTATCTTCTATCCTAAACTATTAGGATCTTGTTTTTGTGGAAAAAGATAAGAGAAAAAGAAAGAGAAGTGTTTGAGGTTGTTTGTTGTAAACCTCATTGTTGTAAACACCCTTATATTTGTGAATCCCTCTTCGGTAGAGGTGATCGGGTGATTGTGTTGTGGATCCCTCTTAGGTAGAGGTGGAGTTTGGTTGTGAGCCTCTTCGGTAGAGGTGTGTGGATTGGTTGTTGTATTGGCTACGGGCCTAACCCCTCGGTTGTGAGGAGGTTGTTGTTGAGAGAGGAGTTTGGTACTCCTAGAGTTGTAAGAAATCCTCTTTGGTAGAGGTTCCCTCGGTGGGAGTTGAGATAGTGGAAATCCTACACGGTGGTGTAGGCGGGGATGTAGAGCAAGGTACTCGAACCTCGAAACAAATCTTGGTGTTTGCGTTTTGATCCATTGTCTCTCTAACTCTCTCTCTTATAATTGTGCAAAGCATCATACTCATCATCATATCATACTTGCTTGTGTTGAGCATTGATTCATTCATATCATATATTGCTTGTGTTGTGCATTGCATTTCTTATTGCCATATCTATTATATGCTTGGCTTGATTGTGTGTATTTCATATTGCTTGGATTGCTTGTGTGTGTGCGCCTAACTTATACTCATCCAACAAGAGCTTCACATAGCACCTCAACCCATTTCAAGGAGAATCAAGGGGAGTTAGTCCAGAGCCTCGCAAGGGGAATTCGGCTACACTTGTTGTATTGTATTAGTTTGTGCATAATTTGCATTAGCTTCCGCATTTAGCGCACTTAGTTTGCACTTAGTTTCTTAGATTAGCACTTACACCTATTCACCCCCCCTCTAGGTGTTTTTCATATCCTTAGGGGCTGTTTATTTGTCATAAAAGTCATAAAAGTCCGTAATTCGTAAATGACTTACAACCCAATTGCAACTACGGTGTTTGTTTGGATCATAATTTGTAAAAGACTTACGCAACTCAACTACCACTCACTTGCAGCCCAATTACCACTCACATACAACCCACTTACAGTTAATTTTGTGGTCACGCAAATTTGTATTATTTTATGTTATTATTAATTTTTTTAATATTTAGCATTATTAATATTTATTTGCAATATTAAAACTTTTTAAATCACCAAATAGTTAATTTTGCGGTCAATTTTTTTACTTTCGACTTGCACATTATGACAACCAAACACTGTAAAATATAATACACTTTTTCACTTACAATTTTATGTTACCAACCAAACACCATAAAGCTTACATGCATGTAACTTATTTACAGCTGTAAAAGTCTTTACCAATTATGACTTACGAATTACGGCCAATTATGACAACAAAACAGACCCTTAAAAAAGATAAGGTGGGGAAGTCATTACCCTTTCTTAACCCAAAAATCATCTCCTCACTCATTAACCTTATCTAACTTAAAATTGAGCAGACGTTGGCCCTTGGGACTTCTCGGACTCATTAGGAGATTGACCTAAAGGGCAAGTTGTTATAATTTGACTCAGGCCAATCGATGTCAATGGTTGGGGATTGAGAGGCAAAACCTCAAAAAATAGTGGTTTGGCATAATTAGGCCCGTTTGATATCTCCACTGATCTTACCCCTAACTGACCGATTAACTTGTAGTCAGATTACTGCAATAAACTTCCCATGGACAGTTTAACCAGTTAGGAGTCGTTTAGGTCTAAGGTCTACCCTAAGTTAGTTTAGATTTTATTTCTTTTGTTTATGTGTTTACTTTTATTTTTGACATTTCTTGTGTGATATGGATTATAATTATAAATTTTTCAATGAATATAGTGATTCATACTTCACCCCGACCTCTCTTTCGGATAACACCAACCCACAATTCATAACTTTAACCAACCAAGTATGCTGGATTGGTCTTATCCGAATCTGTATATGTCCTAAACCTAGTATTATGAATAAGATTGGAATGATCATCTCACTATCCATAGAGTCAGTGGGGTACAACTCTCCTGAGTCATATGGTCAACCACCTTACCAACAACTAGCTTCATATATTCCTTATCATGAACAACTATTTAAAGAAAAACTGAGTAAGAAAAGGGTATAAAAACCTTGCAAGAGTACGAATGATAATTCCAAGATATGGAAGACTCACAATTCCATCAAAATTTTCAAATCCAAGATCCTTACTCTATTTTTCAAGTCCCACTACAAAAAGAAGAAACTACTGACTTAGAAAAGAGTATGGAATCATGATTCAGTCCCAAAATAATTATATTCAATCTCAAAATGAGTGTCTCCAAACTGTTGATAGGTTAGAAGCCAAAATGAGTCATTTGGTCAAAAAAATTAATAATAGAAATAAGAAAAGTCTACCTAACACATTATTGACCATTCTTGATTCTCCTTGCCATATTGATAGGAACAAAATATCATGGTATCTTGGAGACTTTAGCCAAGATTCAATTCTACCACAACATCTTGAACTTGACCAATCCTAAATCTTGGACAAATTGGCAACTTTTCACTTCAAAGAAATTGAACTTGATTATAATATGACCATGATTCTCAACTTTGTGATTCAATTTTAATTTTTAAATCTACGTATCCTTACCCAATTTGGACCCAATTCCTGAGCCAGTATTTATTCCGTTACCCATAAAACTTGAAATTGAGCCACTTATTTTCGATAGTCATATTCCATTGATGGGAAAAGAATGTGAATTTCAAATCTTTGATTTGGACTCAACTCTTAAATCGAAACCGACTCTTGAACCTAAACTTGATTTGAGTCAAATACCCGAGTCAGTGTTGGTTCCTAAGTCCAAACCATTCATTTTATAAAATCACATTCTTTTATTGGACTTATGTATAGACCATAATGACTCCGTGATAATATTCCAAGATTGGTCATATAACTGGAATAAATTTAACTTTAGGATCCTGCATGATCCTATTCATTTGGGAATTGTAAATATGTAAATATAAAAGTGGTCATAAAAGATGGGTTTCATGAACAACCTTATTATTTCGATTGGGTAGTAACGCTTGTCCCAATCCGACTACCACCGAAACTACCACCTTGAGGTAACATTTTTCCTTCTCCCTTCTTTTTTATTCACATATGCATTCATTCATACATTGAGGATAATGCATGAAAAAGGTGTTGGGGAGATTTCTAATATAACATAGGTTTTGTTTTAATATAAAAAATTCTTTGAAAACTTTTTAAAAAGAGAAACAATATTTTGACCAATTTTTTGCAATAAATATTTTGACCAATTTTTTGCAATAAATTAAGTTAATTTTAAAGAATAGGAGAATCATAATTAAAATTTCTTATACTTGATCAAAATAAGATTATTTGTTTGATTTCTAGAATTAAGAAGAAAAATTAGAAAAGTAATTTAGTCTTGATTTTTACCTTGATGAAACATGCATACATTATATACTTGCACACTTAGGGTTTAAAAACAAAGATTCTTATGCCTTATAAAAGAGATAAAAAATAAAATATATATATATTTCAAAAATTCTCTGATTAAGCTAGGTATTTTTGCCTTTAAAAGCATAAGTATTCACACCTAAAAGTGGTTTATAAATAAAAATTCTTAGTTTTGTGGCCTTATTTGCTAGAGTCCTTAAGTCCTTGGGGTATTTTCTCCCCCAGTGCTCTAAGACTGTTCGATTTGAGTCACTAACCTAAGACTTGTTACATGGGCAAATCATAAAGTCTAATAGAATTAAAGGGTATTACCACCATAATATGTAAAAAATAAGACATGAGAATTAGAGTTGAAAAATCCTTAGTCAAATATTACACTCACAAAGGTGCACATGATTTAGGGAAAAATAATAGACTAAGTGAGAAATACAGTTTAATCCTTACCTTGATTGATAACAAGTTTTCAAATAGAGACTAAGTTTGGAATGAATAGTTGGTGATCCTAAGACTTACAGATTACTTGATTTTTTCAATAATGCTTCAAAAACATTTTTTCTCTTTCAAAATGCGATTTCAAAATACTAAAACTTTGTTTTTCTTTCTTTTAGAGATTTTGTGGGTGTAATTCTCTAAAAACTCTCAGAAGACTACAACTCCTCCTCTAAGGGTAACCTAGAGGTTTAAAGGCTTAATGCACATGCTCAGTGTAGTCACATAACCTGCGAAAGTGGTCTAATAAAGTCTTAGGTTTAGTTTTCTTATTTTGTTCGAGACAATAAAAAGAAGGTGTGGGGGCATGATTATACAATCATATTGCATTATCTATCATTACATGCCTAGATTTATCTTGTAATAAACTCTGCAATTTATTTGTCTTAATGTCAAAATTGTGCAGGGTGATAATTAATGGAGGAAGAGAAGATAATACCAAATAAATGCCGGTTAAATCAGATTTATATGGATCTATATGACTATCTTGGAGAATCAACGAGAATAAATAAGGATAGAGGCAAATCCAAAAGTTTAGAGGCAAATCCAGAAGTTTAAAGGCAACCCTATCAATATACAAAGGGATATCTAAAGGATTGAGATATATATATTCAGAAGATTTAGAAAGATAAGACACAATCTAACTGAAGATTAAGGGATAAACAAATATTTATCTCCAACCTTATCAAAAGATCTTTTCTGTTGGGCAAGTGATTTTGTTCATATCTCCAACCTTATCACCAACCTTATCAAAAGATCTTTTCTGTTGGGCTAGCAATTTGGTCTCATCCTCTAGCGCACTCTTCCCTCCCCATTTCTTCTATAAATACCACCATATACAGAAGGCAAAAGGGCACCACACAGCAAGGAGATATCTTATGCTAGTTTTTTATTCTAGTTTAGCTTAAGTCTTTCTTTGTCTGTAAATGTAATTTTATATTTTCTTTATAACTTAGTTTCGAGATAGTTTCATGAGAGAAGGAGAAGAAGAATTGTATTTGGAGTAACACTGAGTGTAATCTTCTTCTAAGAGGTTTGTAGTGAGAGTTACAGTTAATATAATGTTCCTCCTTTTCTTCATTGTTATTCAATCTCGTAGATTGCTGCTTATTATTATTTCTTCTCTTATTCGGATTCATTTATTTCTAGGTAAATCTTCACAATGATTTAAGGTAAGCATTCATCCAAAGCAAGTAAGTTTTCTTTCTTTCTTTCATTTCATTTCTTAGTTTATATTCACTTTTAAAAACCAACACTTTTCTTCTTCTTTATTCTTTCTCTTAGTTCTTCTTTTAACTTAAAACGACTTCAACACCGTCTTCTCTTTCTATCTTCCATCTTCTAACTTTAACTTAACTCTTTCTTTTTTTCTAAAAACAAAGAAAAATGTTTTAACCAATTTAAGTAACTTAAAATGAATTACTAAAGGCTTCCATCTCAATCCCTCCTTGTGGATCACGATGACTCGCATACCCACTTACTATAGCGGTAGCACTGAGCAACTTTGCACTTGTTAATCTAAATTTCTAAACTTCTCTTTTCTGTGCATAGTTCAGCCTCAATAACAAACCATGGAGGATCTGACCTGCGTTAAAAGTTCTTTGACATGGAGCCTCAGTTTTGATAGTAACTTACAGTTTTCACTGATTTTCCCTTGTCATCTACAAAAGATTAGACCGAATGGTCAGTATGAAGTCAGTCCACACTACTTGAACACTTGATGGCACTTATCCCTCTCCATCTGATCCAAGGACTAATGCTTCAGCAAAGTCAAGAGTACAGGTGTTACAACAAGGCAACTTGGATCGATCATAATGGGAAGATCATCTCCTTCATCTTTGCCTCGTTTCTCGAACACTAAGAGCAAATCTCCTTCGGTTTCACTCAGTAGACTCACTCTGGACCAACTTGATCAGTTAGTATGCTCAGTCTGGTAGTGCAAGGAGTACCAGTTTCTCATATAATCATTGTCCTTTAAACAAGAAAATCGCACCAAACAGGAGTTCCACACTCATATACGGGGATTTTGGAGAAAGTTACAATTGTTGGAGGGCACCGGGCTCGACTCTAGTGCTTCTAGAGCACTCCAAGATTGTTGTCAGTTGTTTATGTTCCTTACGGCTCTTCGCCCAGAATTTCATCCATTATGTAATCAGATCATTCACAGAGATCCTGTTCCAAGTTTAGATTTTGCTATTTTTGATCTGATTGCCGAGAAGACTCATTACACTCACTTTCCTATTTAGCCTCTATACCGACATCCGGAAGTGAGACTCTGCTTGCAGTTGTACCTTGGTTTTCTTCTTCAAGAGGCCCTCAAAGCACCACCACCAAACTCTATTGTACCAACTGCAAGATGACTGGCCATACTGACCACCTTTGTCGCCACTCCAGATCTTGCAATCACTGCAAGAATATAGGTCATACTGAGCGTGAGTGTTTCAATCTTCATCTAGAGTTACTAGTTCAAGTACAATAATGGAGAAAGCAATAGAGACTTCCTCCCTTCGTACTTCTTCAGGAGGATCTCGCTCCATGCCAGCTGGTACAATTCAACCTTTACTATCTGATCCTACAGATATCCAGTATTGACTTGAAATTCACCTAGAGGGGGGTGAATAGGTGAATATACTAAAGAATAGGTAAATAAAAAACTTAAGCACAAAAACTCCAAACCTAAAACTTACAAACAAGAAATGAAGCCGGATACCCCGTGAAGGGCTCTGAAGTTCTCTTTGATACCTCTTAAATAAGAATTGAGGTATGCAATTGCTTTCTTGAAGTAGTGAGAATATATTAACACAAGTAAAAGAACACACAATATATTGCAATATAAGAGAAGAGTTTAGAGAATGCAAACTTAGAGAGTAAATCACAAACAAAAAGAATTATTCTCGAGGTTGGAGCCACTGCTCTACGTCCCTCCTTCACCGTAATAAAGAATTCTAGTAACTGAGGTTATGCTTTATAATGATAGATCCTGCAAGATCACAGAGCCGCAAGTCTCTATCCTCTCTCACTAGAGGAGAAACCATAACTTAACAGCAGAGAGATGATCTTCTCCCTTCACCAAACTTCTCACAAAGATCCTATAGTTTAGAACAGAGAGAGGTGGAAGTGCAAGGATATGGTATGTGGAGAAATGAAACATTTGAGCACTAAAACTTTTTCAGATGATACCAATAATTTTTATCCTTAAAAACTGATATTTAATCTTTAGAAAATAATTATATATATAGGATTTCAAAAAATAGCCATTTAGGATACCCAAATATGATATAATTAAATTAAACCACATTTTAAACATATAGTCAATAGTGTAAATGGTCACCTACAGTTGTCCACAGTCCAATAGGGCTATCGACAGTACTAGGTGTACTGCTTTAGAATAGATGCAAAATTAAAATAAAAAAAATCTGTCGACAGTTCAATAGTGTTATCGACGGTCAAATACTAATAAATATAATATCAGCTATCGGCAGTCCACTAAAACTGTCGACAATCACCTTATATTTTAAAAAACCCTGAGTTTCAGAAAAACTTTGTCGACAGTTCTTTAAAATGAACCTGCCTACATTCCCTGGATAGCCTGTAAATAGTTGAACAAAGAACTGTCGACAACTCTGTTTAGATTTCTGTTCCAACAGAGCTTTGAACAACTTACTAGACCTGTCAACAGTCCCTTACTGGACCTGTCGATAATCCAAACTATTTTTTAAAATATTTGAAATAAACACAAGTTCTAAACATATTTTAAATATTTTTAATAAACATGTGAGTGTGTGTAATCCTTTGAGCTCTTCTCTTTATACTAAACTTTACATTCTATATAAAAATAAAATAAACTTCTATTTAGTTACATCCATGTTCATCTTCATGACTTCGAGAGTATCAACACTTTTGATCCTGTATCATGATTTGAAGACGAATCAATAAAGAGAACCTGAAACAGATAACCACTGAAAGTATATATTAGTTCTCATATATATTCATGAGTAGGTCATCATCAAAATGGAGAACAATTGTACCCTTGGGCCAATAATCTCCTCTTCTTTGATGATGACAATACTCGTGAATATTTTATGAGAAGATTTATAAATAAATCTCCCTGGAATGATGCATAAAAAAAACAAGATATATATCATCTATAATTGCATACAATATTCATAATATCAAGCAACATGGTATTTAGAAATAAATCCACCAATCATTCGTACCACCATCCACCAAATAGATAACATAATCTCATAACAAGCACCATAATAATATATTGCAAACATCCAAACATAGCAAGAGTTTTTAGAGAATACAAGACCAAGGAGTTCAATAATATTAAAGTATAAACCTAAAAATACAAGCAAAGATACATCAATTTCAAATCCACTCTTAAAAAACAAATACAAATCCAAAAGATATAAATCCAAAAGATAATCAAATGTACGCCCAAAATGGTTCTTCCCTTTTTTGGCATCCATCAAAAAGCGCCAAAGAAATCATAGCAACTAGTATCTACATCTCCATGACTCGGTTGGTCACCAGCAGCAGGAGTAGGTCATGGATCATAAGGAGGGAAGAGGATGAATGTGCTGAGTCAGTGGAGGAATCTTATAACCCATATGATGTTGTATCTGAGCCAGATGCAGCTCAACATGTCTCTGTGAAGCAGAAAAGTGAGATGCTATAGAATAAAAGTCTTCACAGAGTTAGTTATGGGATAGAGTCAACTAATTGACAGAGGCAAGAAGTGTGGAATATGGATCAGCTGGAGAGACAATGGAGGATAAGTATGGGGAGGTTCAGGATTTCCCTCTTCTTCTTCCTCATCATGAGTAGCGTCGGAAGCAGGTTTGCAAAATGGCTCAACATATGGTTAATAAAGATCCTATCAAAAGGTCTTGAAAGAGCAACAAAAGCCTCCGCAAAAAAGTTAACTATCCAAAACTCAATGAAGATAGTTAGGACTATACCATAAGGTAAGTTCCTGTGCTCAAAGTTATCAGCGGTCATGTTGTTAAAATAAGCTTGGGAAGATTAACAGGAAGACCTCGCATGATACAATAAATTAAGAGAGTGATACACCCTCTTGCTTTACCGTATTCTCCTGATTTGAGGAGAATGTTTAACAAGACGATCTTGGCTAAAATTTGACTAGGGAGAGAAAGATAGGAGACCTTGTCATTTATGGTAAGAGCATGATTATCATCATTGTGAATAAGCAAGGAAGCTTTCTCATGAGATTCTCCTACAGGATATTGTTGAAAAGAGTTCAAGTGTTCAGAAGAAATGTCAAATCCTTCATTCGAAAGGGCAAGGATAGTGGCAATATCATCCATAGATAATGAAACATCAATACTACCCATACGACTATGAATAACATTGTCTTCATCCAAAGAAAAGTTTGCAGAAAAGGTTTGAACCAAATTAGGATAAGATTTTTCTTTGATTTCAAGGAAATCTTTCCAACCCATCCTATCAAAGAGAGAGTCCATATGATATTCAGTAAAACTAGCTAGATTGATGGTTTTCCAATGAACACAGATTTTTTTGAAAAAGAATGATTGAATTTTTCAAGAGCACTAGTACTAACAATTTTTTGAAAAGATGGAGGAATTCTATCTCTAGTGACTCCTCTTCTCTTGGTTCTAGTGGAAAATAGCCTAGTTGTCTTAGAATATCCAGCTTCAGTCCTAGATCTTTCAGGATAAGACATAACGAAAATTTCAGGGCTTGAAAAGAAAGAGGATAGAAATCTAGAGATCTTACCCAAATAACCAATAGAAGATAAAGATCTGATGCAAAAACTTTTAAAGGGTCATAATTTATGCAATAGAATGAGCGATCTGCTCAGGGACGAAGGAGAAAATTGAGTTTGGGTGAAGTGCTTTCGATAAGAGAGAGTGTATGAAGAGAAGAGAGTGGGTGAGGAGTCTTTAAATAGCCCGCTTCTCCTACAACGATCTTGACTGTCGATAGGTCTATAGGACGGTCGACAGTACACAATTGATAGGTCTACTGTCGACAAGTGGAGATAAGAATAAACAGAATTGTATATGAAAAATATGACGTCGACAGATTGCTTTGACTGTTGACAGTCCACTGTCAGCAGATGAGTAAAAATCAAAAAAAAAAAAGTCGACAGTCATGGTTAAAAAAATTAATCATTAGTACTAAATATAATAAAAATAAAATATAACATGAAATCAAAATAGCTAGTGAATGTTTTATATCATAAAATATGTAAATTAATTATCCATGATGCATAGATTTAATTCACCACAAATAAATGTAAATTGGTTAAAATCTAATAGTTTAGTGAAGATATCCGCTTATTGCATTTATTAAGGGACATAATTAATGTCTAATCACCTTTTTCAAAGTGATCTTTGATAAAGTGATATCTGATCTCAATATATTTGGTTTTACTATGCTGATTTGCATTTTTCGTCATATGAATAGTGCTAGTATTATCACAGAAAATTTTGATATGATCAAAATACAAATCATAATCAAGTAGAGTATGTTTCATCTAAAGTATTTGTGCACAACAAGCATCTGTTGCAATATATTCCGCCTTAGCAGTTGAGAGTGCCACTTAATTTTGTTTCTTAGAAGACCATGAAATAAGATAATTACCAAGAAATTGACAAGTTTCACTAGTACTTTTTCTATAACTCTACAACCCACATAGTAGGCATCCAAATAACTTGTCATTAAAAACTGACTGGCTTTCAGATACCATAAACCCATATTAATTGTGCCCTTTAAATATCTTATAATGCAATTCACTGCAATTAAATATGATTCTTTAGGGAAAGATGGAAAAGAGCACACAAGTAAACACTAAACATGATATATGGCCTACTTGTTGTTAAATATAACAAGCTACCTATCATGCCTTTATACACTTTTATATCAACACACTTACCTTGATCGTCCTTGTCAAGCTTTGTATTGGTGGCTATGGGTGTTTTACAGGGTTTAGCATTTTCTAGACCAAACTTCTTGATCAACCTTTTGCGTACTTCACTTGATTCAAGAAGATCCCATCCTTCTTTTACTTGATTTGGAGTCTAAAAAAGTAGTTAAGTTCGCTCATCATGCTCATCTCGAATTCTTATTTCATGCAACTTTTAAAATTTTTACATAAACCATTGTTAGTAAAATCAAATATTATATCATCTACATAAATTTGAATAATTAAAATATTTTCATCAATATGCTTAGTAAAGAGTGTGGTGTCTATCTTAACTTTAGTAAAACCCTTGTTGATAAGAATATTACTAAGCCTATCATACCAAGCTCTTGGATCTTGTTTTAAATCATAAAGGATTTTATCTAACTTGAATACATA
This sequence comes from Agave tequilana, assembly GCA_038442645.1. Taxonomy (NCBI): domain Eukaryota; kingdom Viridiplantae; phylum Streptophyta; class Magnoliopsida; order Asparagales; family Asparagaceae; genus Agave; species Agave tequilana. The sequence goes on from JAVJIF010015622.1 coordinate 34,867, forward strand.
GTCAGAATGTATATGACCAACATACCCAGGAAGTTGTTCAATGTAGACTTCTTCTTCTATGAACCCTTTTGGAAAAGCACTCTTTACATCCATATGGTATAATGCGAAATCTTTAAATGATGATTTACAAGAGTCATTTTAATGGCTTCGAGCCATACAACCGGTGCAAAGATTTTCTCAAAGTCAATTCTCTCGATTTGATGGTAACTTTGGTGATTGAGAAGGTAGAGAAAATAGAAGATGAGTTTATACAAAGAAAGTGAAAATAGTAAAGAGTTGGTATTTTAAAATCTCTTTCTAAACTTAGAAATGAGAATAAAGAAAATATAAATTAAACACTTACATATTCGACACTTGCTTACGTTTGATCCATATCGATGATGTACCTTGGCTTGAAGAAGATTTAAGCATGACATAGAGGACCTTCCCCATTCCTGTTCTAAACTATGAAATGAATGAGCAAGTTACACTAACATAGAAATGGTTGTCCATCGCCATAAACCTTCAACGGCACTTGCAAGGGCAAGACAAATTCGAGGCTATTGGAGTCATTTGGATCTACAAGCATAGAAGAGGGAAGTAGAAGAAATACAAGAATAAAGAGGAAGAAGCAACTTTCGATTCGATTAAAATAACAATGAAAAAAAAGATGAAAAACTTACATCGGTGTCACCCTCAATACAAGCTTCACTCTCATTTCTCCATGAAATTTTTCTCTAGTCTCAGTTACATAAAGAAAAATGAAAATTACAATAATAAAAAGTAAGAACCTAAGTTACAAACTAAAGTACAGTCTAGCCTATGCTCTTTTCTAAATCGTTCTCTCTGGCCTCTGAATATGCAGGTATATATAGCAAAAACATAATAGGGGAGAGAGTCTGAAGATAGGGGGAGAAAACGCTCCCAGTTATCTCACCAAACAGCTGTGGAAATGCAGAACGCGACCAAAGCTACGTTTCCACGGCAGGGATCTGGCCATTGTGCCAAATCCTGGGGGAGTTCCTCCCTTGATTCTAATATGCGTATATCTTCAGTTATATTCTCTATTTAAGCTCTGAAACTGCGACTGTCCCCTTGATTCTCCCAGTTAACAAAATAACCCAACTAAATTCGAATTAGTTAGGGAATATTTGTAATTATCTTCTCTAATCTCTATTAATCTGCGCCTTCAAAAATCAGACATTAAGAGAATTAAATAGCAGGGATTATTACTAAATAAGTATGAGAATGTAATAAAAAATGCCAAAATGCATATATGATCACTTAGGCCACAAGCCTAGCCTTATTTTAAATATATTGCAGGACTCATCTTGTTTGTTTCTAAACACCCACTTAGCACCAATAGTTGGTCTATCTTGGGGTCTAGGTACAAGTCTTTACACTTGGTTACGCACAAATTAATTGAGCTCCTCTTGCATAGCAAGTAACTAATAGGAGTCCACCTCGGCCTCATGAATATTTTTAGGCTCAATATGTGAAATAAACCACACAAATTATGAATATTAGATCCAGTAGATACTCCCTTAGATACTTCACCAATGATGAGTTCTTTTGGATGACTTGAGATGAACCTCCAATTTTTTTGGAAGAGACTGAATTTGTTCTTCTAGGCATCCTTTCTTTATCATTTTGCTTGGTTCTTCATTTTTGGATTCTTATAGAATGGGAGCTTCCTAAAGTGTAGCTTTATCCAAATTTTCACCAAAGAAATTTACCTCAAAGTCTACAACATTCTTAACAAAATTGTTAGATTCTTCAACTTGACATGCATGGATTCTTCAATAGTCAAAGTACATCTATTGAAAATTTTATAAGTTTTACTATTTGAAAATAACCAAAAAAATACTTTTAAAAAATCTTTGAATCAAATTTTCCCAAAACTTCTCTAGTATTTAAAACAAAATATTTGCAACCAAAAACTTTTAAATAAGATACATTTGGCTTTTTCAAATGGTATATCTCAAAAAAGTTTTCTCCATATTTTTCGAAAATAAATTTTATTATTTATGTAACATGAAGTGTTAACTGCCTCGGCCCATAGATATTGAGGGAGGCCATACTAATTTGTCATGGTTCTTGTCATCTCTTGGAGAGTCCTATTTTTTCTTTCAACTACCTCATTTTGTTGTGGAGTTCTTGGCAAAGAAAACTCATGTTTTATTTTATGTTCTTCGCAATAGGTAATGAAATAGTGGCGGATGAACTCACCACCTCTATCACTATGAATACATAAAATTGAAAAACTTTTTTCATTTTCTACTCTTTTACAAAATACATTTAAGAATAAAAACGTTACATCTTTGTGTCCAAGAAAGAAAACCCATGTAAATCTCGATAAATCGTCGACTAAACAAAAACGTATCTATTGCCACTTAAACTCTTAACTTGAGTAGAACAAAACAAGTCCATATGTATCAATTATAAGGGACGAATATTCATAACATCCTTAATTTAACGATTTAGTTTGTTAACCAGCATGCATCACATAAACAGTCTTTTTCAAACTTTAATTTTGGAGTGCCTCTTACTGCATCCTTAGAACTAATACGGGTTAGATGATCAAAAGAAACATGTCCTAGTCTTCTATGCCAAAGCCAAGAATCTTCATTTAAAGCCAAAAAATATTTTGTATTTCAATCAAGATTAAGTAAATCAATAATATAAACATTGCTCTCTAAATTCAGAAAATATGTAAGTTTTTTTATCATCTATAATCATCCTGGAAGTAGAATCAAAAATGACTTTAATACCTTTATCACAAAGCTGATTTATACTTAAAAGATTATGCTTTAAACTATTTATTAAAGCAACATTTTCAGTAGTAGGAGATGTACTAATTTTCACATTACCATAACCGATGATGTGTCCTTTTGAATCATCTCCAAAGATAATGGTGCCACCTTCCTTTGACCTTGATAGTGTTGCAAAATTATTGATATCCCAATTCATGTGCCTTGAGCATTGTTATCAAGGTACCACCATTTCCTGCGTTGTGGAGGTTTGGTATGTACATGCATCGTAGAAGCAGAGGGTATTAATTTTGGTACGCAAATCTTTTTGGGTCCTTGAGGATTAGTATTTTGAACCCACCTATTTTTATTTATCATATTTAATCTATTATAACAAAACTTAGCTAAATTGACTTTTCAGCTGCAATGGGTACAAGTACAAAAGTTTTGCATACATGAAGCATGATGATGTGAATGTGTTGCTTTGTGAGCATGTTTGGTGTGAAGTGTATGCAATGGTTTCTGTGTTGAAAACAAATACTCAAATTTGTTTTTGTTAAAAACATAAATTTTAATATCTGAATTCAAAACATCCAATCTTTTCTTCAAAACTTCAAACTCATTTTTCTCAAGAGAAATTATATGGCTTTTGCCTTTACATGTAACCTTGTAAAGATTAAAATCCTTTATGGTTTTCTCAAAAGAAATAGACAAATCATTTTTTTAAGAAACAATGGCTAATTTTGCTTTTAGGAAATCATTTTCTTGTTTCAATCTTGAATATTGAAATTTTAGATAAATATATTTTTCAGCAAGTTCTTGAAAAGTAAAACCAAGTTCATCAAGAGTCAATTCATAATCATCAAGAATGGTTTCCGAAGATACCTTAAAAAAAGTCTCTGCTGGTGCCATGAAGCACACATTTGCCGAGTCTACATCTTTTCAGAGTCGCTCTCCGAGTCATCCCAAGTAGCCTTCATTGCTTTCTTCTTGAAGAGCTTCTTTGAGGAGGAAGCTTTGTGATTAGTATCCAATTTTGCATCTACATATCACATTTCCCTACGATTTATTAATAAAATATCGCTTCTAAACTGTGTTTTTCTCTATTTTGCAGATAAGCAAGAGTTTAAGAGCAAAGTCAGAATAAGAGCCTAATTAAACCCAATTTCGGATAATTAAATCATATTTCTTGGAGACCAAGTTAGAGAGCTTTTAGAAGATACATTAGATCCAGAAATTGAGGATGAATCTGGACAAATACAGGTCCAAATTATTAAAAACCAGAAATTCATAGAAGCTCCTAGAAGCGAGATAGACCAACTGGCAAAAGATCAGGGACTGGTCCCTGATATTGCCATGTTTCCTCTGGGTTGTTGTGGCACTTTGGTGGGCCCATATGATCGGTCGCTAAAATTGCACATTCATTATCATATTCTCATACTTATTATAAAATAAACTCTACTTTTTCCTAATTATTGTTTAATTTATTTGTAGACACATTCCTAAAGGAGAGTGAAGAGAAATGAGCCCAAAAGCCCATCAAATTCTGTACTAAATCAGAATTAATTCGAACTCAGTAAATCAGGACAGATCAGGTTAGTTTAGATCATTGAAAATCAGTTAGAACAAATCCCTACAAATCAATCAGTTGAAGCCAAGGATCAAATGCCATTTCGTTAAAATCCCGGACTTAAACTGCAAATCCAGCTGAAGATAAACATCAATCGCGAAGCTGGGGAGTTCCACCAACAGGGTGTGGCCACCTGGCCACACCCTGGCTGCGAAAACGCAGCCAAAGCCACATTTTTGCGTTTTTGTTAGAGAGTTAGGGGGACCGTTTGCTCCCCCTATCTTCATACGCTCTCATAGGTTGGGTTTTGCCTATAAATACTGGGATTTGCAGAGCGTACAGAAGATGACCAAGTAGAAAGTAGAACTTAGGCTAATTTGTAATGCAGGTGACACCGGTGATACTTTCATGGAGGAATGAGAGCAAGTTTATTTTCTTTCATGTAATTTTTAGTTTCTTTATTAACTGAGAGGAGATGATACTTTCATGGAGGAATGAGAGCAAGTTTGTACTGCAGGTGACACTGGTGTAAGTGATCTCTTCTTCTATTATTATTTGAATTGAATCAAAGTTACTTTTTCTTCTTTACTCTTGTTTTCGTTTACTCTCCTCTAATGTGTTGCAATCCAAGTGAATCTGTTAGCCTTGAGACTGCTTCACCATTGCAAGTGCCCATGATGGCCTATGGTGATGAACAACCATTCTCTTGCTAGTATAACTTGCTCTTTTATACTTAGAGTAGATCGGGAATGGGGAAGATCCTACACGCCATGCTTGATCGCCTTCTTTTCTCCATCTTCTTAATCTATCATCTTCTTCCTAATTTAACTTTAACTCAATTTTTCCTTTTTCTTTTAAAGAATTAAAGAAGAACCTTAACCATACTTTGTAACCTAAAAAAGAACTTACTAAAAAGCTTCCATCGCTAGTCCCTCCTTATGGATCACGACCCGCATAGCCACTTGCTATTGCGGTAGAATTTTGCACTTTTCATGCTTAGTTCTGAAATTCTGTATTTTTGTGTGCAGGTTCCAACTCAATCAAATTTTAGCCCCATTGTCGGGGAGGGACGGTAAGTAATTCTTATTAAAGTTTACATTTTTGGTTAACCTTCTTCTTGGTTTTTGGTATACAGATTTAACAATAAGGAACTTTTGCTATAGTGGACATATAAGTGGCCTTGGACTCTGCTCAAGAAAGCAGAGCGAAGAAGCCCTCAGATTTGCTACATTCCTGTGGCAATCTGAGTGAAGTACTAACCTATATTTTCTGCAGGTTAGCTGAATTGCAAAGTTTAATTTCTGTAGCTATTAATTTCCTTGTTTGTCTTACTGTACTTCCTTTCTAATCTCAACAGTAAAATAATGCTTGTTAAATGCTAAAAAATAGTTTAGATTTTGCATTTAGACACGTGTCTAATTCGTTTACATTTTATATTACTGTTGAAGAGTGCTGGAGAAAAGAGCACGTTTGCATGGCATATAGTTTAGGAAACATTCTTGAGTGATTATTTGCTTGTTGAATGTTACTTTTCTTTATCCTGCACACTTTGCGCAATCAATCTTAAGGGCTTGTCCTATAAACAAGATAAGGTGAGGAAGCCATTACCCTCCCTTAGCCCACAAACAATCTCCTCAGTCACTAACCTAAGCCTAATTAAAAATGAGTAGACGTTGGCCCTAGGGACATCTCAGACTCAAATAGGAGACTGACCTAAGGGGGAAGTTGATTTGAATCTGACTCTTGCCAAATCGGTGACTAAGGTTGGGGATTGAGGAAGGCTGGTGGTTTGGCTTAATTAGGCCCGTCTCTTCTGCGCGGATACCTCCCACCAATCTTGCCCCTATCTGGCCGATTAACTTGTGGTCAGATTCGGCAATATACCCCCGTGGATAGTCTAACCAGTTAGGAGTCGTCTAGGTCAAAGGTCTACCTTAACTTAGTTTAGAATTTTTTTTCTTTTTTTTCTTTGTTTGCTTATTTGTTTGTGTTTTATTGTGTGATATGGCTTATAACAATAATTTTATCAATTTTAATGGTAATTCATATTAGACCTCTTTTTCAGATATTACCAACCCGGCATATCATAACTTTAACCAACATAGTGTACCGGATTGGTCTTATCCGAATTAATATAACCCATACCCCCAATCTTATGACTATAATTTTCAGAATAATTTCAACTCTTCACAGAGTCAATGGGGATTCACCTCCTCCGAGTCCAATTTTCAACCAACTTGTCCTCCTTATCCACCTTGTCCACAATATTTCCAAGATTCATACTCAGTTCCACCAGTCCAAAATAGGAAACCATCAATTTTGAAAATGAGTATGCGTGAGTCCAAACAACAATCACAAAATCTGATGAACTCATAATTTTACCACCAATTCCAAAACAACACTTCATCTTTTCAACAAAACGATGAACCAATTAACTATAAAAAGATACTTGAAGCCATGACTTAGGCTCAAAACGCTCGTAATTGGGACATAGATATGATGGTCCAAACTCTACGTTCTCACTGTTTGGCCAGTTCTGATGTCGTTAACCATTCTGTTAGAGCCGAAGAGTCATGTTGTTTTGGAAAACAAGATTCCAATTCAGTATAATCATTTGAACTTGCTCAAACTCTAAATTTTGAAAGTGACATTGATAGTTTGGCAAGTTATCCCTTTCCTGAAATTGAACTTGAGAATGAATATGATCATGAACCTTAACTTAGTGATTCAATTCTACTTCCTGATTTAATTATGACTCCGGTGTCTTCACCTGATTTCAATCTTTTTCCCGAGTTAACATTGGATCCTGTGCTAATTCATAATGAAATTGAATCGCCCATCTTTGATGATCATCATATTGAACTTGACCAATTTCATACTTTTGAAAGTCTCATTGACAAATTGGCAAGTTCTCATTTTTATGAAATTGAACTCAATGAGAAATGTGACCTAGATTCTCAATTTTGTGATCCAGTTCAAATTCCCGAATCAATATTGACTCCTATTTTGTTACCTGACTTGAGTAATATTTTAGAGTCAGTTTTGATTCCCACACCTGTCATTCTTGAACTTGAATCACCAATATTAAGTCATATTCTATTGTGGGAAAATAAATGTGGACTTGAGTTTGAACTTCTTGATTTGAACCCACTTCCTGAACAAATCTCGACTCTTGAACCTTTACTTGACTTAAGTCACTTTCCTGAGTCGGTATTAGTTCCCGTACTTTCTAAGTTCAAGTCAATCATTCTATCTTTTCACACTCCATTTTGGGACAAGGTGGTTGACAAAATTGACTCCGAAATTAATTATGAAATTTGAAAATTAGTTGGGGTTAAATTTTTAATAAAAATCCTTCATGTGCACATCATTTTAGTGGGTTATATTAGAGAGATTTCTGGTGGGTTCCTCCGAAGTCCATGCAAAGTCGATTGGGCTGCATTTCGTGGACCAATCAGACCACCATTGGAATCACCACCTTAAGGTAGTATTTTCCTTCCCTGTCTTCTTTTTTATGCATCTATGCATTAATTCATACATTGAGGATAATGCATGAGATAGGTATGGGGAAGGGTCTAACATAACTTAGGTTTTCCTTTTTATTATTAAAAAATTTAACATTTTCTTTACTTTTAAAAACTTTTTGAAAATAGAAACAATATTTTGACATATTTTTTGTAAGAAATTAAGTCAATTTCAAGGAATAGGAAAATTAAAATTAGGATTTCTTAAACTTGGTCAAAATAAGATTATTTGTTTGATTTTTAGGGTTAGGAAGATAATTTGTCAAAGTAATTTAGTCTTGATCTTTACCTTAATGAAATATGCACACTTCATACACTTACATACTTAGGGTTCAAAACAAAGATTCTTATGCCTTATAATAAAAAGAAAAAAGAAAAAAAAATATATCTATGAAAGATGAACAATTCTAATTATTGATTAGTTAGGTGTTTTGGCCTAAGTAAGCCTTGGTATTTATGCGAAAGATGATTAAATAAGTAAAATATATATATATATATATATATATATATATATATATATATATATATATATATAAATCCTCTGATTAAGCTGGGTATTTCTGCCTAATAAAGCATAAGTATTCACGCCTAAAAGTGGTTCATATAATAAAATCCTTAATTTTGTGGCTTTGTTTGCTCGAGTCCTTAAGTCCTTGGGGTGTTTTCTCACCCGGTGCCCTAAGACCGTTTGGTTTGGGAGTCATCGATTAAAGGCTAGTTACATGGGCAGATTAGAAAGCCTAATAGAACTAAGGAATAATACCACAAATATATATATATATATATATATATATATATATATATATATATATATATATATATATATATATATATATATATATAAGACATAAGAGTTAGAGTTAAAGAACCCTTGGTCAAAATTTTCTCGGTCACAAGGTGCATATGACTTAGGGAAAAGTAATAGACTAGATGAGAAGTACAATTTGACTCCTTACTTTGATTGATAACAAATTTTTGAATAGAGACTAAGTTTATGAATGAAAAATTTAGTTTTCCTATAACTTATAGATTACTTAAAACTTATAATAATATTTCAAATATTTTTCTTTCAAAATGTGCTTCCAAAATACTAACATTTTCTCTTTCTTTACGGATTTTGTGAGTATAATCCACTGAAAACCCTCACGAGATAAAACTCGTCCTCTAAGGGTAATTTAGAGGTTTAACGGCTTGTTGTACATGCTCAGTGCAATCGCGTGACCTACGAAAGTGGTCTAATAATTTTTTGTTTAGTTGTTTTGCTCAAGGACGAGCAAAAGATAGGTATGGGGGTGTGATCGGTCGCTAATATTGTACATTCATTATCATATTCTCATACTTATTATAAAATAAACTCTGCTTTTTTCTAATTATTGTTTAGTTTATTTGCAGACCCATTCCTAAAGGAGAGTGAAGAGAAATGAGCCCAAAAGCCCATCAAATTCTGAATTAAATCAGATTTAATTTGAACTCAGTAAATGACCGGTCGCTAATATTGCACATTTATTATCATATTCTCATATCTATTATTAAATAAACTCTGCTTTTTCCTAATTATTGTTTGATTTATTTGCAGGCCCGTTCCTAAAGGAGAGTGAAGAGAAATGAGCCCAAAAGCCCATCAAATTCTGAATTAAATCAGAATAAATTCGAAATCAGGGAATCAGGGCAGATCTTGGCAAATCAGAGAGGTTGAAAACCAGTTGAAACAAATCCTTACAAATCAATCGGTTGAAACCAAAATCAAAGGTCGTTTTATCACAATTCCGGAGCTGAAACGGGAAATCCAGCTGTAGATAAAGCTAAAACACGAAACCAGGAGGCACCACCCCCCGGCTGTGGCCACCTGGACACAACCAGGCAGAGGAAACGCGGCCAAACCGTGTTTCCGTGATTTTGTTACTTCAGTTGGGGGAGCGTTTGCTCCCCCTATCTTCTCACGCCTCTCCCCTCTGGGTTTTTGCCTATAAAGGCAGGTTTTTCACTGTAAATGGGGACGACCATGCAGAGATAGGAGTTAGTCCAGTTTTTTATTCTTTGTAGTGTAGGTTTTGTTTTCTTTTCATGTAATTTTTATTTCTTTGTAAGTATAGTTTAGACTGAGATTCATGTAAGTAAGAGAGAGAGGCTTATGTTGAGAGTGAAACTGATGTACCTCCTCCTTTCTTCCATCATTTTTGCAAGCAATAAAAGGTAATTTTTTTTATATTCGTCTATCCTTTTGTTTTCTTCTTCTTCTTTCTACTTTTCCTCTTTTGATTTTGATGAGTATCCAAGTGAATATAGAAGCATCAGTATAGCCATGTTTGTGTGAGTGCCACCAATATTTCATGATAATGTTGTCCTCCTCAAGATTCTGTATCATTTCATTCTTGCGAATGGGGACTGAGCTCTATCTTATGAATTATGTGTTGATCGCCTCCGAAGTAAGGTAAACATGCAAGGGTTCCAGGTAAGTCATCAACCAAAGGAGGTAAGTTTTTCTTTTAGTTTTCTTTCTTTTAATTCTTTAGTTTAGAACACCACAATCCACCACTTCTTTTATCACTCTTTTTCAATTTCATTTGTACATATCACTTCTATTTTATCCACCTTCTCTATCTACCACTTCCTTCCTAACTTAACTATAACTCTTTTTTTCATTTTCTTTTTAAGAACTAAAAGAAGATCTTTAACCATTCTTTGTAACTTAAAAGAAAACTTACTAAAAAAGCTTCCATCGCTAGTCCCTCCTTGTGCATCACGACCCGCATAGCCACTTGCTATAGCGATAGAATTGAGCACTTGCACATCTCTATTTTAAAGTTCTAAAATTCTTTGTATTTGTGTGTAGGTTCAAGCTCAATCAGTAAATCAGGGCAGATCAGGTCGGTTCAGATCAGTTGAAAACCAGTTAGAACAAATCCCTACAAATCAATCGGTTGAAGTCAAGGATCAAAGGCCATTTCGTCAAAATCCCGGACTTAGACTGCAAATCCAACTAAAGATAAACATTAATCGCAAAGCCGGGGAGTTACACCAACAGGGTGTGGCCACCTGGCCACACCCTGGCCGCAGAAACACGGCCAAAGCCTCATTTCTGTGGCTTTGTTAGAGAGTTAGGGGGAACGTTTGCTCCCCCTATCTTCATACACTCTCATAGGCTGGGTCTTGCCTATAAATACTGGGATTTTCAGAGCGTACAGAGAACGACCATGCAGAGATAGAATTTAGTCCACGTTTTCATTCTTTTTAGTGTAGGTTTTTATTTTCTTTTCATGTAATTTTTATTTCTTTATAAGTATAGTTTAGACTGAGATTCATGTAAGTAAGAGAGAGGCTTATGTTGAAAGTGACACCGATGTACCTCCTCCTTTCTTCCATCGTTTCTGCAAGCAATAAAAGGTAATTTTTTTATGTTTGTTTTTACTTTTGTTTTCTTCTTCATCTTTCTATTTTACCTCTTCTGGTTATAATGAGCATTAAAGTGAATCTAGAAGCATCAGTATAGTCATGTTTGTTGAGTGCCAACGATATTATATGATGATGTTCTCCTCCTCAAGATTCCGTATCATTTCATTCTTATTCGTCTTGATGATGTAATGCGATGGGGACTGAGCTCGATCTTATGTTTTATGCGTTGAATGCCTCTGAAGAAAGGTAGAACATGTAAGGATTCCAGGTAAGTCATCAACCAGAGGAGGTAAGTATTTCTTTAATCTTTTCTTTCTTTTCTTTTATTTCTTTAGTTTAGATCACCAACACCAACAACACCCAACTCTTTCATCACTCATTTCGATTTCTATGTATATGTCTATTTTCTATTTTTCTCCATCTTCTTAATCTATCATCTTCTTCCTAATTTAACTTTAACTCAATTTTTCCTTTTTCTTAAAGAAGAATTTTAACCATACTTTGTAGCCTAAAAGAGAACTTACTAAAAAGCTTCCATCGCTAGTCCCTCCTTGTGGATCACGACCCGCATAACCACTTGCTACTGCGGTAGAATTGAGTAACTTTCACTTTTCATTCTTAGTTCTGAAATTCTTTATTTTTGTGTGCAGGTTCAAACTCAATCACCATACGTCAATTTTTGACGCGTGGCCTCGTTTCATAATCCGAAGTCTTTATTTGCCTATAAATACTTCATTTGAGGGCCAAAAATGATGTTAGAGAGCTGTAGGCTGGGGTTTCTTCCATTTTAGTGTAGTGTAGTTCTTCTCCTTCTTTTCTTGTATTTTATTTTTATTTTAGATCATCTATTAGGGCATAGTTGATTTAGTTGAGAGAGATATTTATGTAATAGAGAGTGACAATCTATAAAAGCTTCCTTATTTCTTTTGATGGTTTTTTCTCTAACCTCTAACATGACTATTAGCTAATTTTTCTTTCATGACAATCTAACTACTAATCATTAATCATTTAACTCCTTACTTGATAATCTACATGAATCTAATTGCCTCTACAAGGACATGCTCTTGCAAGAGCTGTTGATGGCTTATGATGATAGATTCTAACATTCTAACTTGCTAACTTACTAACAAACTAACTCTCTTATTTTATGCATGCTTCAAACAGTTTTGATGATTTAATGTTTGCATTAGCTTGCTTTTGATGCTAGTTGAATGTGAAGAATCACCTTATGTGTCATGCATTGATACATCTCTTGAAGAAGCCAAGGATTGCGAGGGCCAAGGATCCATGTGAGGCAACTATCAGTAAAAGTTAGCATGATTAGTGGAGCACTTAGAGTTAGTAGCCATAAATTTTCTTCTCTTTTCATCTTGTTTTCAAATCAATTTCAAAACTTTTTTATCATTTTCTTATCGGTGTTTTCATCATCTTCTTAGTTCACCATAGATTTCCTCTTTTTCACCACATGTTCTTCTCTTTTCTTTATTTATTATAAATCCACTTTCCAACCACTTTATTTCTTCCTTGTTTTAACTTGCTTTCTTTTTTTCTTGTTTTCCTACACTGATTCCAAAACCACTTCTTGATCGTTTTCACTTTGCCGATTTCATCGCCTTCTCCACCTATCACTTTTAAATTTCTTTTCTTTTTCTTTTCACTCTCTTAAACAAAGAAGAACTTGTTAACAATCCAACATGAATACGAACTGTTAATGTTTCTATCACCTCCCATCTCTGTGGATTCGACCCATATAGCCTATATGTCGTAACGAAAGTATCGAGGAAGCCAAAACACCATACTTAAAATACTAATTTAAAAATATACATTTTCGTGCATGGTAAATCCCCGATTAAATTTTGGTGTCGTTCCCAGGGATGGGAATAGTCTTGATTTCACGTATTTATTAATATTCTCTTCTATGTTTTGGTGTGCAGGTTAATTTTTGTAGAAACTGAATTTTACAGAACGTTACTTTTACATGCTTGTCCCTACTCTAGAAAGCAGGGATCCTGCCTCCAATACTTTGCCACGCAAGGGGCTAAATAGTCGTGCAAACGCGGCCTTTTATTGGTCCTCGGCTCCATCTTTTGCAGGGAAATCTGGGTTGGTATAATTTGGTATATTCTGTTGCTAGTTTTCTATTTTGATTGCTTGTTCACTGCAACAATAAACTATAAAAACAGTAAATTAGGCACTTTTAAAATAGTTTAGACATTTGTATTATAGGCATGTGTCAATTTCATTCCAATATACTGTATTTTGTTCTGTTATTGTGATTTAAACTAAGGTGTACATATGACATTGCATATAGCATAAGACAAATACATTAATGATTTACTCGCTTTGTGTGTTTAATTCTTGTCTATATTGCATATTTGCATGAATTGGACTTAAGGGAATAACTCGATACAACATAAGGTGAGGAAGTCATTACCCTCCCTTAGCCTAAAAATCACCTCCCCACTCACACAACCCAAACCTAAATAATAATTGGTAGACACTGGCCCCTAGGGACATCTGAGACTCATTAAGAGATTGACCTCTGGAGGAAGTTGTTAGTACCGGACCCTTGTTTGTACTGGACTCTTGCCAAATCGGTGTATAAGGTTGGGAATTAAGAGGTTAAGCCTCGAAAATTCAGTAGTTTAGCATAATTAAAGCTCGTTTCTTACATACAAAATTTTGCCCCACCTGGCCGATTAGCTTGTGGTCAATTACTGTAATATCCCTCTCCTGAACAGTCGACTAGTTAGGGGTTGTCTAGGTTTAGGTCAATCCTAACATAGGCTTATTTTTTTTTTATTTGTTTGTTTTTCTTTGTTTGTGTTTATTTATGAAATGGATTTCAATAACAACAATTTTTTCAATCCTAATAGGAATACATATTTCACCTCAACTTCATTTAACTCGCATAATTCCAACCCGACTTTATACAACATGAATAACAATATATACCGGATTGGATTTATCTGACTCAATATAACCCATGCCTTCAATCTCATGACCACAATTTCATGACCACAATTTTCAATATAATTTTCACTCTTCACAGCATCAATGGGGATTCACCTCCCCTGAGTTTAATTTTCAACTATTTTATTCACAATTTTCACAATATTAATTTTCCAATTTTGCTTCCTATACTCCTTTTTTAAAACTACTAATTGAAGAAAAATTCGAGTTAGAAAAGAATATGGAAGACATATAAGTCATGATTAAGTTCCAACAAAATAAGCTTGACTCATAATATTCATATTCTTTTCCACATCATGCATCATATGATCTTTTTCTACAACAATCATAGAAGAAAAATCTGAGTTAGAAAAATGTATAGAAGCCATGTAGGAGGCCAAACGATAATTTCAGAAAATGTTGGCCTCCCCAATTTCACAATATTTTTAAGATTCATACTCAGTCCCAACTCTTCAAAATGAATAATCATTAGGCTTGGATAGGAGTAGAAAACTATTGCTTGAGTCCGAGCAACAATCTCAAAACATGTTAGACCATTTTTTCAAAACCAAGATCCATACACTCTTTTTTTGGAACAACCATTTGAAGAAAATCTGAGTTAGAAAAGAGTGTAGAATTCTTACATGAGATCACACAACAATTTTAAAAATCTTCTACCTAGTCTATCGATAGGTTATAAGCACAACTAAGTCAATTGGTCAATATTTATAGGAATGATGAAACTCTCTCTTATCAATTTTTGACCAATCTAGATATCTCTAACTCTATCAATCTGTCCCAGAATCATGTTGTTTTGGAAAGCAAGATTCAAATTTAGCACATCCACTTGAACTTGACTAAAATCAATATTTTGAGAATCACATTGACGTTTTGGTAAGTAATTCTTTTTCTAAAATTGAACTTGAACATGAATATGATCTTGAATCTCAATTTGGTTATTTAATTCCGTTTCTAGACTCAATATTGACTCCGGACTCTTTACCTGATTTTAATCACTTTCCTGAGTCAATATTGGATCCAGTACCCATTCATCGTGAAATTGAATCACCAATCTTTCAAGATTAACAAATGTACCATACTTTGAAAATTTTATTGACAAATTGACAAGTTCTCATGTTTCATGAAATTGAACTCAATTAGGAATGTGACCCTAATTCTCAATTTTGTGATTCCGTTCAAATTTCTGAATTAATTTTAACTCTAACTTTGTTTCTCAACTTGAGTAACATTTTAGAGTCAATTTTGATTCTCATACCTCTCATTCTAAAACTTGAATCACCAATTTTGCAAAGTTACATTCCATTATGGGAAAATTAATGTAGACTGGAGTTTCAACTTCTTAATTTGGACCCACTTCCTGAACAAATTTTGAATCCAGAACCTTTACTTAATTTCAGTTAATTTTCTGAGTTGATATTAGTTCATGTACTTTCTAAGCCTAAATTAATCATTTCATCATTTCATATTCCATTTTGGGACAAAGGTGTTGATAATAATGACTTTAAAATTATTTTTAAAATTTAAAAATTAGATGGGGGTAAAATTCCTAATAAAAATCATCCATGTACACATCATAATAATGGGCTGTATTAGAGAGGTCATTGGTAAATTCATGTGAACTACACATAAACTTATTGGGCTGCATTTCGTGGACCAATCAGACCTCCACCGGAACCACCACTTTGAGGTGAATTCTCCTTCCCTCTGTATTTTCATGCATACAAATATTCACGATGCATTAAAGATAATACATGAGATAAGTGTGGGGGAGGGTCTACTAATATAGAGTTTTTAGATTTTCTTTTTTCACTTCTTTTAGGGTATTTTTAGAAATCTTTCATTTATATAGAAATTTTCCTTTCTTTAAAAACATTTTGAAACAAAAAAAATAGCTTTGATCTATTTTTAAGAAAATTAAGATGGTCTTAGAAATTAAGGGAACCACAATTATGACATCTTAAACCTAGTTAAATAATAGATCTTGTTTCAAATTATAGGTTAAGTAAGAAAGATTGAAAAGATAATTTAATCTTAAATTTTTTTGCCTTAGAGAGTATGCACTTCACACTTACACATTTTTTAGATGGAAACAAAGACCTAAAATGACATAAAGTAAAAACAAATAAAAAGAAAAATATTATATATATGAATAAAAATTATTATTAAAACTAGATAACTATGGCTTAAGAAACATGATTATTCACGCCTAGCAGTGGTAAAAAAAACAAATAAGTTTTGTGCCCTTATTTACTTGAGTCCTTAAGACCGAGGGATGTTTACTTATATGATGCCCTAAGATAATCTTACTTGGGAGTCTCCACCTAAAGGCTCCTTATCTGAGTAAACTAGAAAGCTTAAGGAAATTAAGGGCAGAAAAAGAAGAAAAAAAATATATAAATAAATGTCTTGAAGGTTAGAGTTGAAATCCCAAAAATCTACATTAACATAAAGTGCATATTATCTAGGTTTTATGAAAGTTCAAATATTCACTCCAATTTTGAATTCATACTTTAATTGATGACAAGATTTTGCATCTAGACTAAATTTAAAGACATAATTTTTGGTGAACTTATGATCTTTGATCACTTAATTTTTTCCAAAAATATTTCAAAATTTTTTCTCTCTTTCAAAATGCGTTTTCAAAAACATTAACATTTGTTTTTCTTCTTCATAGATTTTGAGGGTGTAATCCACTGAAAATCCTCAGGAGACAAAACTCCTCCTCTAAGGAAAACCTAGAGGTTTAATGGCTTGTTACACACGCTCAGTTCAATTGTGTCACCTACGAAAGCAGTGTAATAACATTCTTAGTTTAGTTTTTTTTCTTGTTTTGCTCGAGACGAGCAAAAGATAAGTGTGGAAGTGTAATTAGTATCCAATTCTGCATCTGTATATCGCATTTTCCTACTGATTTATGAATAAAATATTGCTTCTAAACTGTGTTTTGGTCTATTTTGCAAATAATCAAGCATTTAAGTGCAAAGTCAGAACAAGAACCTAATTAAACCCAATTTCGAGTACTTAAATTACATTTCTTAGAGACCAAGATAGAGAGCTTTTAGAAGATACATTAGATTTAGAAATTGAGGATGAATCTTGTAACACCTTTATTCCGCTGGTACGGAGACGTTACTGGACATATACACGTAGGTCAGAAATACCCTCACATATATACGCTAAGTATCAGTACAGGTAAGAATCAGAGTATGAAAGTATGTAGTGCATTATATATTACAACATATGAGTATAATTACAAAGTTACCACAGGATATGATATAATATTATAAGAATGTTACATCACTAATAGGTGTAAATACGAGAATACAAGGTGATATACAAATATGAACAGTATGAAAGGCGCTCATAGGTCATATAGGGAAACTCGAAAGCCGAGCAGGGGGCTGGAAGGATAGGGCCTCAAACGATCAGTCGATGATCCATGCTTCCGCTGCGCATCTTTGATCAGCAACCGAGAGAAATCTACAAGTTTCAAGCTCCGAGATCTGAACAAGCAGATCCAGGGGAGTCAGAACTCCCCAATGAGTAGTGAGATAAATGCCAAGTGGCATGTATAGTCATGCACATGTATATATGATCAAAGTGATATGATTTAGGCAAGCAAGTACATACGTTGACCAGAAACATGAAGGGAAATCTGGAAATCAGTGAAAAATCAGGAATTAAGCTAGCACATGCATAATGATAAATCCGAGTAAAGAAAGCATGCATCGAAACTGAGTTGTGAGCATAGGTATACAAAAGCCTGGGATAAAGCATCAAGTAATATATAAAATACAAGAGTGGACAAAACTAGTTGTATAGGCTTAGACTTTAAATTCATGAGATTGATACGTCGAGAGGATAATCCAAATAAGAAAATCATCATCTATATACTATATACCATATGTCACCATCATCTGAGTTCGTACAACCTGAGTCGCCCTCATCTTAGCAGAACATAAATGTCAGTAGTAATTACAGTGTCACAGAGATCATATACAGGTGACGGGTATGATAACTTAATCGTAAAATAATAACAATCAGTGTCGCCTGCTATTCTAATTATTTCCTTCTAGTGTCTTACACCACTGGCAGTTCACACCGAGTTCGTACTCTGATAGAACCCAATCCGTACTCTGATATACGGATTCCATTATTCAGATGAGGAAGTGATTCAATAAGACCTGCTCCTGACTTTATTATGGTTTGATAATTAAGTTATAACTGATACAGGGTCATGTATTGAGTCACACGCATGCCAATACAATCAGTAAACAAGAGGTCAAGAAATCTAATAATAAACGTCAGTGCCATCTAATATTTCAATCATCTCCCTACCAGTGTCTACAATACTTGAAGTTTGTACTAGGATGTGTACTCCAGTAGAACTAATTTGGACTTGATATATGAGTACTAGTATCCGAGCGAAGGAGAGATCAAATATCCTACGTTCTTAATATTATTATTGTTATGTGTCAGGTGTTGGATCAGGAAGGCATGAAAGCCACAGATGCGGTAGTGGATACCTAGAGGTAGGCCCCACAGATATCAAGAGGTGGCCCCCACCACGTGTGTGGGTGGCACCTTGCTCCTTGTGGCACTTAGCTCCGTACCATATGCATTCTGAGCAACAGGTGCAAAGAGGATGTGATGTGGATACTTAGAGATGGCCATTACGGATACCAAGAGGTAGCTCACACCACGTGTATAGTGTGGCACTTTACTCCATGTGACACTTAGCTCCACTCACCATCTCTCTGAGTTCATGTACATGAGATGTGTGCCGGTAACAGGTCAGGAGTCAGATATCAGTTATCGGGTGATTGATAGGTAGTAAAAAGTGCATATTTATTACTACATTTACTATCATATTTCCATATTTATTATTATAATTATGCACTATTACTAATGTTTTATTATTTATTGTGTGCAGGCCTTGGGTAATTAAAAAATAAAGAAATAAAAGCCTGAATGAAGCCCAGAAGCCCAAAAAGCCCATGTGCAAAAATTGTAGTAATTTAGAAGTTTCTTATTATCTAACCTAATCTAAACTTAGATTTTTAAATTCTTTATTTAAAATCTAAGGGAGGAAAAGGAAGGATAAGAAAGAACTCCTAATTGCTAAAAGAAGAGAAAAGGGATGGACTTCTACTCAACCCTAATTGCTTGCAGAAAAAGGCTAAAGATAAAAGGAGAAGAGTGCAAAGATAAAAATTCAAAAAATTCGGATTAAGATTGTACACATTTTAGTATTCAGACCATAACTTTTGCTACAGATATGCAAATCCGATGATTCAAGATGCTCCAGAAAGAAGATTTGAAGGCCTACAACTCTTATGTTGATCAAACTTTCCAATTCAGTCAACAGATAAGCCATATTCGGCGATTAACATGATAACAAGTTGCAGGACAGAATTGAACTTCTATGGATAAGTCAAAACAAGTTTGGAGATAAAAGAAGAATTCAAATTCAGAGATATTTTGCTCCTCTTATCTTCATACGCTTCTTATCCTCTGATTTTCTCCTATAAATACCACTGCATAGCAACAGAGGAAGGGCAGATCTCAAGTACAGTCCAGGGGCAGACAAAAACTAATTTAGGGTTTTCTTAGGCTAGTTTGTAGATTAGTTTTTTTATTTTCTTTTTTGTAATTTTTTTATAACTGAGAGGAGAGGATACTTTCATGGAGGAAGGAGATCAAACTTGTACTGAAGGTGACAATCAGTGTAAGTAATCTTTTCTTCTATTATTAATTGAATCGAATTAAAGTTTATTTCTTTTTGCTATTCTTTGTGTTTCCCTCTTTTGTGTTTGTGGATCCATGTGAAACCAAGAGCTTCGAAGGTGTCTTCTCCTTGTAAGTGCCGTTGATGGTTTATGGTGATGAATATCTACTTCCATGGTAACATAGTTTGCCCTTTTTATTTTGTAGTATAGATCGGGAGTAGGGAAGATCTCATATTCCATGCTTCGTTTGCCTTAAGAAAGGTACATCATTGACACGGTTCCAAGGTAAGCAGACGCCGAAGAGGTAAGTAAGTTTTTAGTTTTTTATCTTTCTTTTAATTTTAGTGTAAATCACCAATTCCCAATCTTTTTCACACTTCTTCATTGTAAATATCATTGTAAATAACATTATAAAAAAAGAGAACTTACTAAA
The DNA here is from genome assembly GCA_038442645.1 of Agave tequilana. NCBI lineage: Eukaryota > Viridiplantae > Streptophyta > Magnoliopsida > Asparagales > Asparagaceae > Agave > Agave tequilana. The sequence continues at coordinate 55,218 of JAVJIF010015622.1, forward strand.
CAAGCTTCCATCGCTAGTCCCTCCATGTGGATCACGACCCGCATAGCCACTTGCTATAGCGGTAGAATTGAGCATCTTGCACATCCTATTCTTAAAACTGAAATTCTATATCTTGTGTGCAGGTAAAATCTCAATCAGAATTTTGGCGCCGTTGCTGGGGAGGGACGGTAAGTATTCTCTAAAAACAAAATAAAAAACTAATTATTTATTATTCTTTTTGTTTGCAGGATCAGAGAATAGGAAAACTAACAGCAGCAAAGGACATATAGCAACTCTGTGCCTCTGCCCTCGAAGGCAGAGCAGCAGAGCCTACTACAGAGCCGCGTTGGCGCGGCAATAGCCGCGTTTGCGCGGCCTGAGTAGTTCACTACTCATTGTGTCTTCTGCAGGTTGCTGCAAATTGAAAGATTTTTACTGCTCTGTTAACTTTTCTCTGTGATCACCCTGCACACTGCTAATTAATTAACAGTAACCTATTTGTTGAAAAAAAAATTAGACTCTTGCATATAGGCACGTGTCTATTTAATTTTTAATTTCTGTTGAAGAGTGCTGGAGACAAGGTACATTCGCATTGCATATAGACTAGGAAGCACCCATGACTGATTTACTGCTTTTGAGTGAATATTTGTCTATTGTTTTACACGTGCACTAAATTGACTTAAGGGCTTGTCCTATAAATAAGATAAGGTGAGGATTTCATCACCCTTCCTTTGCACACAAACAATCTCCTCACTCACTAACCCAAGCCTAACTAAAAATAAGTAGACGTTGGCCCTAGGGACATCTCGGACTCAATTAGGAGATTATCCTAAGGGGGAACGGTGTTGGAATTTGACTCCTTCCAAATCAGTGTCTAGGAAGGGGATTGAGGGCCGAAAGTCCGAAGATTGGTGGTTATTTAATTAAGGAACGTCTTTGACGGAAAACCTCCCACCATTCTTGCCCTAACCTGGCTGATTAACTTGTGGTCAAAGTCTACACCCTACCTCCCGTGGACAGTCTAACCAGTTAGGAGTCGTCTAGGTCATAGGTCTACCCTAACTTAGGTTAGAATTTTTGTTTGCTTATTTGTTTGTTTTCTTTTTCTTTGTTTGTGTTTGTGTAATATGGCATATAACAACAATTTTTCCAATTTTAATCCATATTACACACCGTCTTTTTCGGATATTACCAACCCGACATATCATAACTTTGACCAATCTAGTGTGCCGGAAAGGTCTTATCCGAATGCATATAACCCATGCCCCCTATCTTATGACCATAATTTCCACAATAATTTCAACTCTTCACAGAGTTCATGGGGTTTCGCTTCCCCCGAGTCCAATTTTCAACCAACTTGTCATCCGTATCCACCTTGTCCACAATATTCCCAAGATTCATACTCAGATCCACCCATTCAGAATAGAAAACCATCTATCTTGGAAATGATGAGTATGCATGAGTCCAAGCAACAATTACCATCAATATTTGACATGATGATGCGTGAGTCCAAGCAACAGTCACAGAATCTGACCAACTCACAACTTCATCACGATTGTCCCAACAACACTTCCTCTTTTCAAGTCCAATCACAAAATGATGCACCAATCGACTATGAAAAGATGCTTGAAGGCATGACTCAGGCTAGATTAGCTCGTGATCATGAAATAGATATGATGGTTCAATCTTTACGTTCTCACCGTTCGGCCATTTCGGATATCGCTAACCATTCTGTTAGAGCCGACGAGCCACGTTGTTTTGGACAACAAGATTCTAATTCAGTACCATCATTTGAACTTACCGAAACTCCAATTTTTGATAGTTTGGCAAGTTATTCCTTTCCTGAAATAGAACTTGAGCATGAATATGATCATGATCTCCCACTTGGTGATTCAATTCTACTTCCTGATTCAAAAATGACTCCGGTGTTTTCACCTGATTTTACTTTTTCTGAGTCAACATTGGATCCTATGCCAATTCATCATGAAATTGAATCACCCATTTTTGATGATCATATTGAACTTGACCAATCTTATAATTTTGAAAGTCATATGGATAAAGTGGCAAGTTCTCATTTTTATGATATTGAACTCAATGAGATATGTGACCCAGATTCTCAAATCTGTGATCAAGTTCAAATTTTCGAATCATTATTGACTCCTGTTTTGTTACCCAACTTAGGTAATATTTTAGAATCAGTTTTGATTCCCACACCTATCATTCCTGAACTTGAATCATCAATATTGAGTCACATTCCACTGTGGGAAAATGATTGTGGACTTGAGTTTCAACTTCTTGACTTGGACACACTTCTTGAACCGAGCTCGACTTCTGAACCCTTACTTGATTTAAGTTTCTTTCCTGAGTCGGTATTCGTTCCCATACTTCTGACGTCCAAGTCAATCATTCCATCTTTTCACACTCCATTTTGGGACAAAGTAGTTGACACAATTGACTCTGAAAATAATTATGAAATTTGAAAATTTGATGGGGTGGAATTGTTAAAAAATGATCATACATACATTTTAGTGGGTTATACAAGAGAAATTTCTGGTGGGTTCTTCCGAATACCACATTATCTTGATTGGATAGCAATGCTTGGCCCAATTAAACCACCACCGGAACCACCACCTTGAGGTAATATTTGCCTTCCCTTTCTTCTTTTTCATGCATACATGCATACATTCATACATTAAGGACAATGCATGAGATAAGTGTAGGGGGAGGTTTTACTAACATACTAACATAGGTAGAAACTAACAAAATTTTCAAAAAAAAAAAGACAATATTTTGACTTATCTTCTGAAAGAAATCTAAGTTAGTCTTAAGAATTAGGAAAATCATTATTAGGATTTCTAAAAACTTGGTCAAAATAAAATAAATTGTTGAATTTTTAGGTATAGGAGGAAAAATTGAACAAGTAATTAGTCTTGATTTTTACCTTAATGAAATGTGCATACCTAATGCATTTACATATCTAGGATTCTAAGACAAAGACTCTTGTGCCCTATAAAAAATAATACAAAAAAAAAAACAAAAACAAAAAACAAAAAAACAAAAAAAATTCACTGATTAAGCTGGATACATGTGCCTCAAGAAGCATAAGTATTCACACCTAAAGATGATTTTATGAAATAAAGTCCTTAGTTTTGTGGCCTAGTTCACTCGAATTTGAGTCCGTGGGGTGTTTTCTCACCCGGTGCCCTAAGACCAACTAGTTTGGGAGCCACCGACTTTAAGTTCGCTACATGGGTGGATTAGAAAGCCTAAGGAAACTAAAAAAAATTACTTATATACTTATATATGTACTAACACATCTAATAGTCAATTAGTTAGGTATGAAGGCCTCAAGAAGCCTTGATACTTACACGAAAGAAAAATAGATGAGTTATACATATTAAAAAAAAGAGAAAAAAAAATAATAATAATAAAAATAAAGAGGCATGAGAGTCCAAGTTAAAGAATTCCTAGTAAAGATTCACAAGGATGCATATGACTTTTGGTAACGAAAAGACTATACAAAAATTCAATTTTTACCCTTACCTAAAATGGATAACAATTTACTATATAAAGACTAAGTTTAAGAATGAATAAAAATGATAATCCTAAAAACTTATAGATTACTTAGTTTCTTCAAACATATTTCAAATATTTTCCTTTTTTATGGATTTTGTGGGTGTAATCCGCTGAAAACCCTCACGAGACAATACTCGTCCTCTAGGGTAACCTAGGGGTTTAACGGCTTGTTGCACGTGCTAAGTGCAACCGTGATTCCTACGAAAGTGAGTTAGGATAGATTAATTTTTCTTTTCTTTCTGATTTTTACTCGAGGACGAGCAAAAAAGATAAGTGTGGGGGTGTAATAGGTAGTAAAAAATGCATATTTATCAATACATTTACTATCACATTTTCATATTTATTCCTATAATTATGCACATTTACTAATATTTTATTATTTATTGTGTGTAGGCCTTGAGTAATTAATTAAATAAAGAATAAAGCCTTAAAAGAAGCCCAAAAGCCCATGTTCAAGCCCAATGCAAAAGTTACAATTATCAAATGTCAAAGTTGCAATTACCAAGGGCAATAGTTGCAAATACTAAAAGAAGAGGGAAAGATAGACTTCTATTCAACCCTAAATGCTTGCAGGATGAGGATAAAAGCCAAAGAAGGAGAGTGCAAAATAACAAATTCGTTGTTAAAAGATATTGGAAGATTTGGATTTAGGGTAACTTGCTTCCCAGGTTATCCCGAAATCTCAAAATAAAGAGTCAGGATACAATTTTCAGAAGGATAAACCCAGATGGACGGACCAGAGGAGGCCACGCGCTTTCGCGCGTGGCCAGGGACACAGCTAAGGCCGCAGAAACACGGCCCAAGCCATGTTTCCGCGGCAATCCTGACGAGTCTGGTGATAAGGTTTTTCGAGGAGTCGTACCGGGACTCTACTTCTTCCAGCTCTTATAAATACCCCTGCAGAGTAACAGAGAAGGGAGGCCAGCGAAGTACAGAGCCAAATCTAGGGTTTTTCTTAGGCTAACTTGTAGATTATAGTTTAGGTTTTATTTTCTTTTTGTAATTTTTATTTTTCCTTTACGTAACTGAGAGGAGAGGATGCTTTCATGGAGGAAGGAGATCATGCTTGTACTGAGGTGACATCGGTGTAAGTCAAACTTTTCCTCCATTGTTAATAGAATCAACTCAAGGTTTGTTTTTGTTCTTCTATTCTTGTTTTATTTTTGTTCTTCTATTCTTGTTTTATTTTATTGTTTCTCTCTGATGTCTTGCAAACCATGAGATCTGATCGCTTCGAGACTGCTTAGCCGAAAAAGTGCCCTTGATGGCCTATGGTGATGAACAAGTCGTCTCTTGCTAGTGTAGTTTGTCTTTTCTTTTCGTAGTGTAGATCGAGAAGGGGAAGATCCTATACGCCATGCTTGAATGCCTTCAAAGACAAGATAAGTCGTTGCAACGGATCAAAGATAAACAGGGCAGAAGAGGTAGGTATGTGTTTTTTAGTTATAGTTTTCTTTCTTTGTAAGTTTAGTTTAGATCACCAACTCTACATCTTTCCAATTTCTTTCACACTTCTCATTATAAATACCATTGTAAATAACAAAATAAATAAAAAAGAGATAACTTACTAAACAAGCTTCCATCGCTAATCCCTCCCTGTGGATCACGACCCGCATAGCCATTGCTACAGCGGATAGAATGAGCACCTTGCACATCTTTATTTCTAAATCTAAAATTCTATATTTTGTGTGCAGGTAAAATCTCAATCAGTGATTAACAGATCAGGTGACCAGAAACAACATGGTAAATGCTGGCACATCAAGTGAAAGCGTGTCAAGCGATACAGGAAAACACTACCGACTTAAGAGATCAGAAAAAATCATGCAGTCTTAGGAAAACAGTATAAATAAGATTTCAAACTCTTTACAACCATTAATAGAAGAATAGATAAATTGTCAAGCTGGCAATTAGCAAGCAAGCGAAAATCCAAGAGGAGCTAAGCAAGCTGGAGGCGTCGATAGCAAACAGAGTTTAGTCATTAGAGCACTTGACGGAGCGACTAGAATGACTCGGCTTAAAAGGCGAGTCTAAAATCTGGCAGCGTTACGCTAGGCGAATCTAGTGATAAAGTGCTGAGCGCTAAGCATGCCTAGCAGGCGGAGCATTAGAGACCTGATGTTCGAGGTCAAAAAGAGAAGTTCAGAGCAAACCGTACTGGTTGATATGTCTATGTTCAAGCCCTGAGATTGTATTTAATGTTTACGTGCTCCCTCAAACTACCATCGTAGCAAAGAGCTATAACGACTTGTATTCGCAGGGAGGGTATGCGATGGAAGCTTTATCCTTTTTTGTAATTCTTATTCTTGAAAAGAAACGAAGGTTCTTCTTTGTCTAAGAATAAAAGAAAAAGAAAGTAAAGAAGAAGGTTGTGGAGTTATGGTTGTTGTGAATTAAAGGAAAAGAAAATGAAAACAAGAGATGCGAGATGAAAATGACGAATGGAGTAATGGTTTAAAACAAAAAGAAAGTAGTCCTGTTTAGAAATAAAAGAGATTTGAAAGGAGAAAATAAGTTGCTTCTTAAGAAAATAGTTTAAACAAGGAAGGAAGATCTGTAAATCACCTAGAGGGGGGTGAATAGGTGACTAGCTAATCTAATACAAAACAAATGTGGAATTAAAAACTACATATGCAAACTAAAGTTATTAAGCTAAACACACAAGGTATAACATAAGAGTGTAGCCGAATTCCCGGTGAAGAGCTCTGGACTATCTCCTCAAGATTCCTCTAAATTAAGAGTTGAGGTGTCACTATGGCTCTCTTGGTTGAATACAAGTGTCAGCAAACAATCTCAAGCTTATAACAATTAAGCACAAGATATATCAAGCATATAAAGAGATAAACAATATAAGCATGCAAGATATATAAACACAAGTGAGAAAGAAAGAGAGAGAGAGAGAGAGAGAGAGCAATCGCAAACACGAGAGAATTGTTTCAAGATTCGAGCACCCTTGCTCTACGTCCCCGCCTTTAACACTATGAAAGATTTCTACTAAAATAGATCCCGCAAGATCACTCGGTACTATAACACCTACAACGAGTTCACACTAGAACTCTTGGACTCACTAGTCCCTCTCCTTGTTTCTCAAGAACTACACACACAAGCACACTAGCTTCCGAGGCCGCACCCCTACACCGTGCTCCCACTAGAAGTCTAAACAGCACGAACCCGCAAGTTCGCCTACTCAAATACAAGATGAGCACTTTGGTGATCTCAACACGTTGATCACCTAAAAACACTCTCACAACAACTCTCCTATAGGATTGATATAGCAATGAAAAGCTCAAGTATGTGTGAGAAAAACTCCGATAGAGTATGAAGGAAAACTCAAGAAATCACTTTTGAAAAACACTCTTGAAAACTCTTCTTTTGATATGGAAGTATTAGCTTTGAAACAAGTGGAGAAAACCTCTGAAATAGATGGGAAAAACTAGCTTGAAAACTCTCTAAAAATCTTATCTCAAACAGCCCAAAACAGCCCCAATATATAGCCATCCAAAATCTAGACGTTAGAGTCCAACTCAACAGGAAATCCTGCTGTCGGTCGACCGGCCAGTCGACCAGCCAATGGTCAAATTTCTGACCATTGCAGCCTGCCGGTCGACCGCCCGGTCGACCGATCCAAGGCTTTGACCTATCGGTCGACTGCCTGGTCGACCGAGGCCAGATCCAGAGAGCAGAGCTCTCTAGACAGTCGACCGCCCGGTCGACTGGCCCTCAAGCCAAAATGGCTGTGCACGTTCTATGCACATCGGTCGACCGGCCGGTCGACCAACTTCTGGCTTGGTCGACCGGTCGGTCGACCGCCAGAAGACCTGGTTAGCAAATTTTAGGGATTAAAAACTAGATTTTTTTAACTCTTATAAAATCCCATAAATTCTCATAAAATCTCCAAAAATAAGTTCATTGATATACTTTGAAGTACAAATATGTGTGATCAAAAATCAACACATATTACAAACTTTTTGAACCATTTTTGTGATACAAAATTTAGCTCTAAACAAAAATCTGTATTTTTCAAAATCAATCTTTAATTTGAAATTTTTTCAAAACTTCTCCAAATACAAAAACAAGATATTTTAAATACTTTTGAAGCTTAGTGCTTATGGAAATGATCCAATGCACATATAAGATGAAAAATCTATGTTTTTGACAATAAGCTCTAAAATAAATTACAAAACTCAAACATATGATATAAAATCACCAAATAAATTTTTCTAAACTTTTAAACCAATAATATGTATGGATGAAATTCAAAACACATATAAACCATATAAACTTGTTTGGATGAACTCTAATCATAAAGAACAATGATGTATACTTTGAAACTCAAACTAAAATGGTATTTTCTTAGATCAAAACTATCTTATGAAAACAGATATAAATTTTGTGTGTGTGTGTATGAGCTTGAGCAATCCACAACTAATATATCATTTACATTTTATCTAAAAACGAATCTTAACACTTACAAACATGACACAAGTCTTCTCTTAAAAATCTTCTCTTGAAAATCTTCTTCTCCTTCTTGATTTGGTCCAAACCTTGATCTAATGAGCTAGACTCCTCTTGAGTACTTAATGCGATCTTAATGCGCGAGCTCTTGAATCAACACGTGCTAAGTTCAAAACTTGATTTCGAATCTTTTGTTGAAGCTAAACACCTACTAAGATCTTGATCAAATATCTTAAACTATATAAACAGAAGATCATTAGTACTATAACTACATGAGTTAATCATCATCAAAACTAGAGTGATGGGCCTTTAGGCCAACAATCTCCCCCATTTTGATGATGACAAAACTAATAGAGTTATATATGCATGGATTAAAGATAAGCTTCATAGAAGCTCCCCCTTAACTCATGCATAGCAATAAACAGTAGGGATATTAAATAAAGTACATAAATTAAAAAAAACATATATGCATAAATATCAAATATTATGCAATGCATATATAAACTTACCAAATTCTTCTCCCCCTTTTGTCAATTCATCAACAAAGGGGCGAAAGAAAAATCAAACAATAAAGTTGGATATGCGATATACATTCATGAAGAGGAGAGACGTAAAGTTAGCTCCCTCTACATACATGCATTATATGAAGAAGAGATGACTAGACCCTAACTCATATAAAGCACAATATACAATACATAAGCAGAGATATTAAGCTCCTCCTATACACGTGTATCACATAAAAATAGAGGTCAAGCTTCTCAATGTGAGATACACTCAACATGAATTTATATGTAAGAAAGATGTGAAACTGCCCTTGTATATACGCAATACATATCAAACAAAATTTTAGAAATTTCTTAAAACAAAATTTTTTACCCATTTGAAAATATTTTAAATTTCTTTAAAACAAAATTTAGAAATTTATTAGTCAACAAAACAAATTTTGATACCAATAGTAAAGTTTGGTACCAATTGAAAATGAAACATTGTAAGTTTTTGATACCAATTGAAAGTAAAAACCAAATTTAAGATAAACACAACTCATTTTGCAATAAGGATACCAAATTGAGAATAATACCAACTTAAAATTATTGATACCAATATTGAAAATGTTAGCATATATCAAAATAAATTATTTTTTATCATAAAGAGTGGGAGTAAGATACCAATTGAAACTAAAATCGATTGAAAGTTAAAATAAGAATTTTTCTCCCTCTTTATGAAATACTAATAAAAATAATGCATAAGCTTGTATAAGATACCAATTGAAAAATAATTGACATTATAACTAAATCAATCTTAGCATAAACATAATTTGTGCTTTTAAGAAAAATATAAAGATATTGTAAAACAAGCACAATCAAATCAATATATGTTGAAAATATCAATTGAAATTTGAAGCATACATATATAGAAAACATATATGAGTATACAAAAATAAGATTTCATGAAGATCATGTGTATAACTCATAACTACCACCCTATTCATGCACATGTTTAAAAGATTTTCAATTTGAGCATATAAGGCATGGTCGCCCATCCAACCGCCCTTAAAGGGTATGTTTTCAAAAATAGAATTTAAAAATAGTTATAGATTGAAAATACTACCAAGTGAAGAATAAATAACTAGTTTAAAATAATTTTTAAAAAACTAGTTAAAGATCCTTCAAACATGAAAACAAATCATATATCTCATGAAACATGCTAAATACATAAGAGTTGACACTCGAAATTTATACAGCTCATAAATGCTCATGAAAATAAAGTCATGAGTAAACAAATGAAACGTGAGTGCACAAGAATCATGTGAATAACATATTCATGAAAATAAGCAACAAGGCTCAAAATATCAAAACATATGAAAATCTGTTTCTCAAAAACATGATATATCACATAGTTATATATGAATCATCAAAACTAGGACATACAATGTACACTCAAACAACAAATGAGTACATAATAGGAATAGATCATGTATAGCATGTAACTCAAAAATTATACATGTTTAACACAAATTTTAATAGAATTTGCATAATAATACATGATATAGGCGTGAAAGCATTTAAAACACTTTAAAGTTTTTCAAAAATATATGCATAGCTAACAATCAATCAACTCAACATTAAGCATAAAACAAATATAATTGACAACAAGAAATCTTTGCTGCAGTGGACATATAAGTGGCCTTGGACTCTGCTCAAGAAAGCAGAGCAAAGAGGCCCTCAGATTTGCTACATTTATGTGGCAATCTGAGTGAACTACTAACCTGTATTTTTTGCAGGTTGGCTGTAGCGCAAAGTTTAATATCTATAGCTATCTATTTCCTTGTTTGTCTCACTGTACTTCCTTTCTAAGCTCAACAGTAAAATGATGTTTGTTAAATGCTAAAATCGGTTTAGACTTACATTTAGGCACGTGTCTAATTCGTTTACATTTTCCATTACTGTTGAAGAGTGCTGGAGCAAAGGTACGTGTGCATAGCATCTAGTATAAGAACACTTTTAGATTATTTACATTGCTTAATTGTTGCTTTTCTTATACACCGCACTAAATCAATCTTAAGGGCCTGTCCTATGAGCAAGATAAGGTGGGGAAGTCATTACCCTCCCTTGGCCCACAAACAATCTCCTCACTCACTAACCCAAGCCTAACTAAAAATGAGTAGACGTTAGCCTTAGGGACATCTCGGACTTAATTAGGAGATTATCTCAAGGGAAAAGGTGTTGGAACTTGACTCCTGCCAAATCAGTGTCTAGGAAGGGGATTAAGGGCCGAAAGTCCGGAGGTTGGTGGTTACTTAATTAAGGAACGTCTTTGACGGATAACCTCCCACCAATCTTGTCCTGACCTGGCTGATTAGCTTGTGGTCAAAGTCTACATTATACCTCCCATGGAAAGTCTAACCAGTTAGGAGTCGTCTAGGTCTAAGGTTTACCCTAACTTAGGTTAGAATTTTTTTTTATTTGTTTGCTTATTTGTTTGTTTTTATCATTTATTGTGTGATATGGCTTATAACAATAATTTTTCCAATTTTAATGGTAATCCATATTACACCCAGACCTCTTTTTTAGATATTACCAACGCGGCATATCATAACTTTAACCAACCTAGTATGCCGGATTGGTCTTATTTGAATCAATATAACCCATGCCCCCAATCTTATAACCATAGTTTCCAGAATAATTTCATCTCTTCACAGAGTCAATGGGGATTCACCTCCCCCGAGTCCAATTTTCAACCAACCTATCCTCCTTATCCACCTTGTCCACAATATTTCCAAGATTCATACTCAGTTCCACCAGTCTAAAACAGAAAATCATCAATTTTGGAAATGAGTATGCGTGAGTCCAAACAACAATCATAAAATCTGATGGACTCACAATTTTACCACCAATTTCAAAACAAAACTTCATCTTTTCAAGACCAATCGCAATAAAACGATGAACCTATCAACTATGAAAAGATGCTTGAAGCCATGACTCAGGCTCAAAACGCTCGTAATCATGACATAGATATGATGGTCCAAACTCTCCGTTCTCACCATTTGGCCAGTTCTGATGTCGTTAACCATTCTGTTAGAGCTGAAGAGTCATGTTGTTTTGGAAAACAAGGTTCCATTTCAGCACAATCATTTGAACTTGCCCAAACTCTAAATTTTGAAAATGATATTGATAGTTTGGCAAGTTATCCCTTTCCTGAAATTGAACTTGAGAATGAATTTGATCATGAACCTCAACTTAGTAATTCAATTCTACTTCCTGATTCAATTATGACTCTGGTATCTTCACCTGATTTCAATCTTTTTCTCGAGTCAACATTGGATCCTGTGCCAATTCATAATGAAATTGAATCGCCTATCTTTGATGATCATCATATTGAACTTGACCAATTTCATACTTTTGAAAGTCTTATTGACAAATTGGCAAGTTCTCATTTTTATGAAATTGAACTCAATGAGAAATGTGACCTAGATTCTCAATTTGTGATTCAGTTCAAATTTTCGAATCAATATTGACTTCTGTTTTGTTACCCGACTTGAGTAATATTTTAAAGTCGATTTTGATTCCCACACCTGTCATTCTTGAACTTGAATCATCAATATTAAGTCACATTCCATTGTGGGAAAATGAATGTGGACTTGAGTTTCAACTTCTTGATTTGGACCCACTTCCTGAACCAATCTGACTTCTGAACCTTTACTTGACTTAAGTCCTTTTTCTGAGTCGGTATTAGTTCCCATACTTCTAAAGTCCAAGTCAATCATTCCATCTTTTCAAACTCCATTTTGGGACAAGGCGGTTGACAAAATTGACTCTGAAATTAATTGTGAAATTTGGAAATTAGTTGGGGTTAAATTTTAATAAAAATAATTCATGTACACATCATTTTAGTGGGTTATATTAGAGAGATTTTTGGTGGGTTCCTCCGAAATCCATGCAAAGTCGATTGGGCCGCATTTCGTGGACCAATCACACCACCACCGGAACCACCACCTTAAGGTAGTATTTTTCCTTCCCTGTCTTCTTTTTCATGCATCTATGCATTAATTCATACATTGAGGACAATGCATGAGAAAGGTGTGGGGGAGGGTTCTAACATAACTTAGATTTTTCTTTTTATTAAAAAAACAAAAAAATAAAACAAAAACGAAAAAAATTTATTTTTTATTTTTAACATTTTCTTTACTTTTAAAAAACTTTTTGAAAATAGAAACAATATTTTGACATATTTTTGTAAGAAATGAAGTTAATTTTAAGGAATAGGAAAATCAAAATTAGGATTTCTTAAACTTGGTCAAAATAAGATTATTTATTTGATTTTTAGGGTTAGAAAGATAATTCGTCAAAGTAATTTAGTCTTGATCTTTACCTTAATGAAATATGCACACTTCATACACTTACACACTTAGAGTTCAAAAATAAAGATTCTTATGTCTTGTAAAAAAAAAATCTATGAAAGATGAACAAATCTAATTATTGATTAGTTAGGTGCTTTGGCCCAAGTAAGCCTTGGTATTTTTGCGAAAGATGATTAGATAAGTTTGAGAAAAATATATATATATAAAAAAATTCTCTGATTAAGCTGGGTATTTGTGCCTAATAAAACATAAGTATTCACGCCTAAAAGTGGTTCATATAATAAAACCTTAATTTTGTGGCCTTATTTGTTCGAGTCCTTAAGTCCTTTAGGTATTTTCTCACTCGGTACCCTAAGACCGTTTGGTTTGAGAGTCATCGATTAAAAGCTCGTTACATGGGTAGATTAGAAAACTTAATAGAACTAAGGAATAATACCACCAAAATATATATATATATATATATAAATAAATAAGGCATAAGAGTTAAAGTTAAAGAACCCTTAGTCAAAGTTTTCACGGTCACAAGGTGCATATGACTTAGGGTAAAGTAATAGACTAGATGAGAAGTATAATTTGACCCCTTACTTTAATTGATAACAAATTTTTGAATAGAGACTAAGTTTAGGAATGAAAAATTCTATTTTCCTATAACTTATAGATTACTTAAATCTTACAATAATATTTCAAATATTTTTCTTTCAAAATGTGTTTTCAAAATACTAATATTTTTCTCTTTCTTTACGGATTTTGTGGGTGTTATCCACTGAAAACCCTTATGAGAAAAAATTCGTCCTCTAGGGGAAACCTAGAGGTTTAACAGCTTGTTGCACATGCTCAGTGCAATCGCGTGACCTACGAAAGTGGTCTAATAATCCTTAGTGTAGTTTAGTTGTTTTGCTCGAGGACGAGCAAAAGATAGGTGTGGGGGTGTGATCATACATATATTTTGTATTCTTTTCATTACACTCCTAAATTTATCGTGTAATAAATCTGCTAATTTCCTTATCTTAAATATCTATTTTGCAGAAGATAATAATGAAGAGAAAGAGGATTAAATCAAATAAATACCAGTTAAAATTAGATTTAACTGGATCTATTTGGTTAGCTGAGGATGATCCCAGATCTAGTTAGAACAAATTAAGGATTGGGGTAAATGTTCAGCTGAAGATCAGAGCAAATCAGAAAGATAACACCAAATGAAAACCAGTAAAATTCAGATTTCTATAAATCCATTTTGGTTAGCTAAAGATCAACCGAGGATAATATCAAATACAGAGAGATAAATGGATAGAGAGAAGATCAACGGATGAGATGAAGTAAATTTGACTCAGATTCTGACTGGATACATTTTAGTATTTGAATCATAAATTTCCTCAAATCTGATGATTCAGGATGATTCAGAAAGCAGACTTACAGGGCTACAACTCTTATGTTGATACTATTTCTAATTCTGTCATTTGATAAGTGATATTCAGCAATCAACACGCCAATAAACTGCAAATCAGAACTGAATATTCACATCAAATCAAGTTTGGAGATAAGGAGAGAATTCAAATTCAGAAATAGCCAGCTTTCCTTATCTTCATACTCCTCTAACCTCTGCATTTCTTCTATAAATATCTGCAATCTCAAAGGCAAAAGGGGACGACCATGCAGAGATAGGATTTAGTCCAGTTTTTCATTCTTTATAGTGTAGGTTTTTGTTTTCTTTTGATGTAATTTTTATTTCTTTGTAAGTATAGTTTAGACTGAGATTCATATAAGTAAGAGAGAGAGGCTTATGTTGTGAGTGACATCGATGTACCTCCTCCTTTCTTCCATCGTTTCTGCAAGCAATAAAAGGTAACTTTTTTTTATGTTTGTCTTTACTTTTGTTTCCTTCTTCTTCTTTCTACTTTTCCTCTTTTGGTTATGATGAGCATTCAAGTGGATCTAGAAGCATCAGTATAACAATGTTTGTATGAGTGCCAACGATATTTCATGATGATATTCTCCTCCTCAAGACTCTGTATCATTTCATTCTTGTTCGTCTTGATGATGTAATGCGAATGGGGACTGAGCTCGATCTTATGGCTTATGCATTGAACGCCTCCGAAGCAAGGTAGAACATGCAAGGGTTCCAGGTAAGTCATCAACCAAAGGAGGTAAGTATTTCTTTAATCTTTTCTTTTTTTTCTTTTTTCTTTAGTTTAGATCACCAACACCAACAACACCCACTTCTTTTATCACTCCTTTTCCATTTCTTTGTACATATCCAATTCTAGTTTCTCCATCTTCCCAATCTCTCACTTTCTGCCTAACTTCATTGTAACTTATTTTTCTTTTCTTTTTAAGAAACTAAAGAAGAACTTTAAATATTAATGGTAGCATAAACGAAAACTTACTAAAAAATCTTCCATCGCTAGTCCCTCATTGTGGATCACGACCCGCATAGCCACTTGCTATTGCGATAGAATTGAGCACCTAGCACTACTGTTTTAAAAGTTCTGAAATTCTGTATTTCTTGTGCAGGTAAAACCTCAATCAGTTGTGTTTTTTTTATGTGCCTCACTTGTGTTTAACCACGAGAGCTTCATATAGCACCTCAACTCTTATTCAGAGGAATCAAGAGGAGTTAGTTCAGAGCCCTTCACCGAGAATTCGACTACACTCGTTGGTTTCACTAAGTGTGCTGCAATTAAATTTTTAATTTCCTCATTATTGTTCATAGATTAGCCGTACACCTACTCACCCCCCTCTAAGTATACTTTTAGGTTTATTAGCAAAATCCTGGTGATGATATACAAGAAAAAAATTATTGCAGCAAGTAGATTTTTGCAATGCAAGCAGCCCTGCAAAGAAGTTTGTCAGTAGTCAACTCAATTTTGTCGAGCAACGTGGCAAAAGTCGCGTTTGCGCGGCAAGCTTAAGGGTACCTGGTCTATACTTTCTAGAGCAGACGCCTAAAATCACTTGTATGTTTCTACAGTGCATGTTTTCTTATTTCCAAAACCTATATACCCTGTAACAGAGAAGAAAATTTGTTTAGTTCAAAAATGTATGAAAACCGTTATCGTCCACGGTAACAACACCAAAAATTTTGTTTGAGGTCGAAAAGAGAAGAAATTCAAAGCAAACCGTGTTGATTGATATGTATGTTCAAGCCCTGGGATTGCATTTAATGTTTATGTGCTCCCTCGAAGTACCATTGTAGCAAAGAGCTATAATGAGTCGTATCGACATGGAAGGTATGCGATGGAAGCTTTATCCGATTTTTGTAATTTTGTTCTTGAAAAGAAACGAAGGTTCTTCTAGGTTTAAGAATAAAAGAAAAAGAAAGTAAAGAAGAAGGTTGTGGATTTATGGTTGTTGTGAATTAAAGAAAAAGAAAAATGAAAACAAGAGATGCGAGATGAAAATGACGAATGGAGTAATGGTTTAAAAACTAAAAGAAAGTAGTCTTGTTTAAAAAAGAAAAGAGATTTGAAAGGAGAAAACAAGTTACTTCTTAAGAAAAGGGTTTTAACAAAGAAGGAAGATCAAGATTAACTAACAACTTTACACTACTAACTTACAAATCACTTGAATGAATTGTGCCTCATGTGGATTCATTGGCAATATATCCATATTGGTTTTATCAAGTCTAAAGGATGGCCCAATTGTTGGAGTGTAGCTTGATTATGTGGTCTCCTTGGATCATGATTTCTCAATAGATATACAAGAATAGAACATAAGAGTTGAGATTCACAAATTAACAATACATAACAATAATGTCAAGTTCATTAGATCATCAAAGCTATTGTTCTAACAAGTATGAAATATGAAGCTTATGCATTCAATTGTTAGCATTTTAAGGTGAACTGATCATCATGTTCCATCAAGGCACTTATCAAAGTGACAAGGCACTAAAAGAGGCATACATAAATCATATGGAGAGAATCACATAACTTCAATAAGATCAAATATCACTCATCTTCATTGGGAATCAAGAATACTTGTAAAGCACAAGATTAGAAATTAGATTCATCCAATGAATCACATGAGTTGTATCATTCAAGAGTTAGTAGTTAGTAGTAGTTAGTAGTGTTAGAGGTTAGTTAGTCATGTTAAAGAGTTAGCTAGCCATGGAGATGTAAAGCATGATAGAAAACATGGTTACAACTAATTGAAAGAAAGTAAAAGTTTGAAAATAAAGCAACAAGATACTAGAGGAGGAAGAGCATAGAGCTTTACATTGATTGTCACCTGATCGGGGTGGAACTAGCACTCAAAAATGTGTTTTATGTAAAATCTATGAAAAACTCGAATGTGCTAATGTACCCTCGATACTTCCGTTATAGCATTGGCTTAACGGGTCGAATCCACAGGGAAGGGAGGCGATAGAAGTATTGACAGTTTCTATTCACGTTGTATGTTAACAGTTCTTCTTTGTTGAAAGAATGAAAAAGAAAGTGAAAAGAAAAGAAAAGAAAATCTAGAATGTGGTAGGTGAGGAGAGCGATGAAAACTGCGATGTAAAAACAAAATAGAAGGTGGTTTGGAAAAACATAGAAAAGAAAATGGAAACAAGGATGAACTAAGAAGGTGGTGGAAACAACGATAGAAAAATGATAAAAGATGTTTGGAATTTGTTTCTAAAACAAGAGAAAAGAAAACTCATGGCTACTAACTACTAAATGCTCCACTAACCATGCTAACCTCTTCGAGATAGTTGCCTCACATTTTGATCCTCGGCCATCACAATCCTTGGCTCCAAGAGACGATACAAAGCATGGCTCATGGATGTTCATCACATTCAAAACATTGCAACAAGAACAAGCTAATACAAGCATCACTCATTACACTACTAGCATGAAAAAAAGAGCATGAAATAAAAGAGAGTTAGCTTGGTTAGTAAGTTAGCAAGTTAGCAAGTTAGATGTTAGAACCCATCATCTTTGGCCATCAATGACTCTTGCAAGAACAAGGCCTTGTAGAGGTAACCCAATTCATGTGGATTATCAAGTAAGTGGTTAGATGGTTAGTGGTTAGTAGTTAGATTGTTATGTGAATTGGATGTGTTTGTATGTGGAAAAATAATTTCATGTGCCATTCTTTGTAATCTCTTGAAGCCACGGACTAGTAATGTCCAAGGATCCATGTGAGACAACTATCACTAAGAGATTAGCATGTTAGTAGAGCAATTAGTAGTTAGTAGCCATGATTTTTCTTTCATTGTTTTCATATTCTTTTTTATCTTGTTTTAAAATCTATTTCAAAACTCTTTTATCATTTTTCTATCATTGTTTTCATCACCTTCTTAGTTCACGACTTAGTTTCATTTCTCCATCCCAATTCTCCTCCCTTTTCTATTTTGTTTTTCAATCACATTTTTCAAACCACTTCTTAAAGTTTTTCACTTTGTTTCTTTTTCTTGTTTTCACTTCACCTCTATTTTTGTGTTTTGTTTTACCGATTCCATAACCACTTTTCTATTGTATTCACTTCGCCGATTTTCTCGCCTTCCACACCTATTACTTCTATTTTTCTTTCTTTTTTTCTTTAATAAAGAAGAACTGTTAACATACAATGTGAAGAAGAACTGCTAATATTTCTATAGCCTCCCGTCCCTGTGGATTCGACCCGTTGAGCCAATACTATATCGAAAGTATCGAGGAAGCCAAAACACACAAACATAATTTCATTGATTGACAAAATACATACGTTGTGCACGATTTTACCTCGATCAGCTGCTCGGAGTTAGCTCCGAAAGAAAAACCCAAACCCGGCACTAGTTAGTTTGACGCGTTTGCGGCGTGTGGGGAGTGTAACCCATGGCCTAACACTCATAACAATAAGCTTAGGAAGAGTTGTATATACCACTCAAATTTTTTTGCTTATCCAATATGAAACTAAAAACTAAAGGCAAATAGTGGGAAGATCAAGTTTTCCCTCCAAAATCAAATACACATCCAACAGTTTGTCCCAATTAAAAAGAATCTAAGTGTTTAATATGAAAAAAAAGTCAAATAAACAATAGAAATGTGCGCCGCGAGTAGGCTGCAAAGTTGGATGATTTTAGATTTGGCTCTCTATGGCATTTCCTGTCATCACTCTAACGGCAGATCCCGTACTCTCTTTTAGTAAGCTTATGATAATCTCATGCAAAAGGGCTATTTGCCATTTCTAGACACATGGGTCTGACGTGTGATTTGTTCTACATTTTTCCCCTCTTAATCGTTATATTTTCTAGATTTGTTCTATTTTTTTAACATTATCTTTTCTAAAAACATTTCATTTGTAACTGAATATTTATTTAATTTTAAACATATTGAATATTTATTTTTTCAAATTTTATTTGTAGTCACTTTTTCATGAAAATAGATACTATTATAATATGGTTAATTATGTTGAAGAAATAGATACTATTATATAAATTGACATCAATTTGTTCCAAACAAATTATTAAAATATATTATAATATAGATATTCATATAAAATTAAGAATAAATTTAATTTTGAAAAAGTTTCCGGTGCAATGCACGGGCATATAAATAATATTAATATATTCCACCTGTCCTTTCAGGAAAAAAAAATCACATTCAAACCATCAACATGCAACTAATTTTCCAACAAATAAAATTTTAAGGTTGTTGTAGCCTTACGGCTGATTGTGCCTTGATCTCCTCTGTTGTCAATAGCGGCTTCCCATCATTGTCCTCAACTGATATCAGGATGTGAAGAACATCCTCCATCTCCTTCCCCTCCTCCACTCGAATCCTCCCCATCCCTCCACCTCTTGATTCTCTTCTCAATTACAGAATCATGGTATTTGTTGATGACTTCAATCGCTCTCCTCATTATACTCTCACGCCCATCCAAATCAAACCATCTCAAACTCGGCATAAAATCCGACGGATTAAACGCATAAACCAGCGAAAGAACAGTGAATGCCGCCTCCATGTGTTCCTCCTCCTCCTTCCCCGGCTCGCTTCCTCCCCGAAACATCGCCGCCCAAATATCATCCTCCTGATAACGTTTCCAGTGTAGTACCTCACTGCTTCATGAACGTCAATAATTACATCCCTTGACACCGACTGCTACTTGCACTGCTTGTACACGAAGTTGACGAGGAGATCGGCCTCCTCGACTCGGAGCATTTCTTGCTGCCGGAGTCTGGTGCGAGAAAGAACCTCCGAGGCAATGATTCGGCGCATCTTCTTCCACTGATCTCCCCATGGGGTGAAGATCACCGAGAGAAACCCTCTCCCCGAGTACTCGGTCGCCATTGTGATCGGCCGGGACGCGAAGGACGCGTCGTGCTTTTTGAGGAACTCACGGCCGAGCTCGGGGGAGTTGACGACGATCATGTGGACCCCGCCGAGACGTATGCACGTTATGTCCTTCCCCTCGGCCACGCCAAGAACCCACCGGAAGTGGGGCTTGTTGCGGAGCATAGTGAGGAGGCTTCTGACGATGGGACATGGGGTTGGGCCTGGAGGGAGGACGCATTTCTTTGTATTTTTCCTCACGGGTAGATAGAAGCGGAGGACGAAGAAGAAGAAGAATGAGGAAGTGATGAAGAGAAAAACAAGTGGGGAAATATTCATGTTGTTGGTTGGTTTGGCGTTGATCAAGGGAAAATTTAGATGCTACGATTTATACCCATTTATACCCACATATGGAAACATATCAGTAGAGCCAGGATTTTAAAATCGAGGGGTCACAAAATGACACTCAATAATATTAAGATGTAAATGATAAATAACAATAATAATTTTTTTCAAGAGATTAAGAGAAAGAAAGGGTCTCAAACTCGAAAACTCCCAACTGATATTCTATTACATAAAAGTGGTTGTTACAAAATAAAACTGCATGACCAACTTTAAAGGTATAACTTGCAAGCTAAATCTCGTTTACATATTAAAGAAAGAAAATTAATTATTCAAAAGCTAAAGTTGAATAAGATAACAAGTTCAATAACAGTTACAAACTACCTCGACACTTTGACATTATATTTAGAGTAATTCATTTGTGTATAAGCAAATAATTAAGTTCAATAAAATTATTCGTCAAAATCAAAGAATTTCAACAAAACTATTCTTGTAGATGAATCAAAGAAAGATTTTCTAAAAGTATGAAACAACTCTAATTTGCAATTTCCTGCAAAAATTTAAAGAAAAAGTTTAATACAAATTTCTGAAAAAAAATTATAATGAAAGATTTTTGAGACACTTAATCACTCGCCTCCCAACTACATAACTATCAATTAAGTCCTGATAATGACAATTTAGATTTAAGACTAAAATTGATATAGAATATGAATTAAGATGATAGCTACTATTTATTGTAATAAAGGTGCAATTAGAAAGAAAAGGATGTATGTATACACGATTCCAAAAAAGCTTTGTCATCTCCATCATCGTCGTTGCTATCTTGCGTATGATCAATGGTAGAAATATTGACAAGATTAATTTGCATGATATGAACATGTGTATTTTCATGTGTCAGCAAAACTAGTGGTTCTTAAATGAACAATTTCATGAATTAAAAAGTTTGGTATGCCTCTATTACAATAGTTGAAAAAAGGAAAAACTGAATTGCATTTGTGATGGGTTGACGGAGTATATATAGGCATACAAACTTTAATCTAACTGTAATACAGACTCTAACATAATGTGTATTCTACTACGCCTCCTCCTCCTAACACCCCATTCAAACTCAGGCGAGTCAAAAAATATGAGTTTGTCGAATAAGGCTCCAAACCTCGTTGTAGTGTGACTTCGTAAAGAAAGTCTGCAATCTGCTTCTCTGATGACATAGAACCTAAAGTGAAATACTGACGAGTAAAATAGCAGTCAATCTCAATGTGTTTCATTTTCTCATGAAACACTAAATTGGTGACAGTCTTCACAGCACTCTTATTGTCACAAGCAAGTGGTACGGGAGCTATAAGAATAACACTAAAGTCCACTAAAAGTCTCCTCATATTGACAATCTCTGATTGCAAAATAAAATAGCGTGTAGCTTAGGGTTAAAGGGTCGTGTCGACGAGGAGAGATGCGATGCAAGCGTTCTGTATTTTGAAAAATACAAGTTTTAGTGTTGGTGTTTTTTAGATGAAAAGAAGATGGAGAGTAAAAAAGTGATTCAAAGAAAAATTGAAAATTTAGAAGAGGTTTTGGAAAAGATAATTTTTAAGAAACTTAAAAGTGATGTTGTTTGTATCTAATAAAAGAAAAGATCTGGGCTCACTAATCTTTACTCAACTCTAAATTTTTCTCTTGAAAGCTTAAGTGCCTCAATGAGATCATAGGCAAAAGTTTTAGTCTTGAATTTAAAAGAAATCAAGTAAAACACATAAGATAGTTTCTTTTAGAAATTGAAATTCAGTTTTGAAATCTTTCTTGAGTATAATGTTAAACCATCAAGGCAATAAAGTAAGTATGGACTAAAAACATATATATTTTTTTTAAAGATTAACTTCAAGAGTAAGTTCAAAAATCAATCCCATCCTCATGTGCCTTCAAGAACACTCGCAATAAGCAAGGCGTAAAGTTAGGCATTCAAATGATTCAATTAGATCATTTTCATTAAAATCGATCAAGATCAAGATTAGAGAGGAGACACCAGTGAGCCCAGAAGGAAGAGATTTAGCTACGCATTACGAAGAAAGAAAACATTGAATTGAAATATAACAGACCTGTGACTTGGAGAAGAAAGAAGTCTGAATCTTTATTGATGTCACTTCTGTTGGAACTTGTTTTGATAAAGACTTTTGTGAAGCATTTCATTTGGAGCTCTAACACACGACGAATCAAGAGTTCTTCATGATCAAGATGTCCAAAGAGAGTGGATATGATGTGGTTTGTAATTGTGAAATAGCATGTCAAAAGTCTTGATACACACACACATATCATTGACCTTAGTCGACTTATAGTCCCTATTAGTCGACTAATACACTTGGTAGTCGACTAACCAAAACCCCCTAGTCGACTAGTCATGTGTCCGAAAGAAACCCAACTCTCTGTTTGTCCATTAGTTGACTTGACAGACAAACCTAGTCGACTAATAGACCTTGTAGTCGACTAATCCTATGCCCCTAGTCGACTAATCACTGGTCCAGTCGACTTGAAGGAAGTTGCAGTCGACTTGATTCAGTTAACCAGAAAAGTGTCACTCGAACTTATCTTGACCTAGTCGACTAATACCAAAATTTAGTCGACTAACCTTTGGAAAATTGCCTAGTATAGTCGACTAACTCAAAAGGCAAGTCGACTATAGGCAGTTTCTGACTGTTGGACAGTTTCTGTTATCTGGTCTTTTGTGCAACGTTTTTCAATGTTTCAAACATTTGAATTGCACCTATAACTACCCTAACTAACCCTAGAGTGCAGCTATATAAAGGGTTGTTATTCTAAAGGCCATATACCAATTCAAATCTTCAGTTTTCCAAAAATCAAAATTCTGTCAAACCTGAAAACTGTTTTTCCACTTCAGTTCTTCACCAAATTCAAATTCCTTTGTGAAGTTCTCTGAAGTTTTTCTCCTATACTAGACCTTGTCCACGTTCATACACATATACCAAGGCTTATAGGAAAGTGTTGTAATACTCAAAGCAATCATTGTACACGGGTGTCTTCTTGGTGTAGAAGCAGTTGTACAAGGTGAAGTTTGTTCTCTTGGTGTAGAGAGAAGGTGTATACATTTGGCAAAGGGGATTTGTCAAGTGGTGTGCATGGTTGTGATTTTGGGTGTACAAAATCAAGGATAAAGGAAAATCTCAAGTGGGTGGCTTGGGAACTGGATGTAGGTTACGAGGACCGAACCAGGATAAATCTCCCGTGTTTGCGTTTGTCTAAACTTTTCTGAGATTTGATTTCCTTTTTGCAAGTGTATTTATTTGTTTAACTTAATCCTTCTTTGTTTAGTATTTGTGTTGATTTGGTATTTTAGATCCATAAGTGCCGACATAGAAAGTTCCGCATTTGGCATCATCTCGGGACCAACATTTGGTATCAGAGCAGGAACAACATTTGGTATCAGAGCCCTGCATACCCTGAACCGGCATACAAGCCCTGCATACCTAGTCAACAACAAGGATGGCAACGGAGTTTTCATCATCCCAATTCAAGGAAGGACATTCTACACAACGTCCACCGCTATTTGACGGATCCAACTACAATTATTGGAAGTGTAGAATGAAGATCTACTAGCAATCGCTCAACTACGAACTTTGGAACATCGTAGAAGCATCGTACACCAAGCCAACAACCAACTACAACGCTTGGAGTGAGGATCAAAAGAAGAATGCAAACCTTGACGCCAAAGCGATGAATGCCTTGTTCTGTGCATTAACCAAAGAAGAGTTCAACAGAGTGTCAACAGCCACTTCTGCACATCAAATATGGCATACTCTTCAGGTAACACACGAAGGCACAAGTAAAGTTAAAGAGTCTAAAATATCTATTCTTGTCCGGAGGAGAATGAAACCATATCCGAAATGGTTACAAGATTCACCGACATTATCAATTCATTAGCATCTCTTGGAAAGGACTACACCCAAGTTGAAAGAATTCGTAAGATTCTTCGTGCACCCACACCAGAATGGGAGAAGAAGGCAACCGCAATTGAAGAGGCGAATGATCTCTCAATTATGACATTAGAAAACCTAATCGGTAATCTAATGGCATATGAAGTGCAGTTAGAAGAAAGAAAGAAGGACGAACGACAACACCACTCAAAGAAGAAAGAACTTACCTTCCATGCATCCTCCGACACGGACGATTCGAATGACGATGGAGAGGAGATGGCAATGCTTTCAAAGAAATTCAGGAGATTTCTAAAGTAAGGTAAATTCAAATGCTTTAATTGCAATAAACTAGGTCATATGAAGATGGATTACCCATTGCTCAAGAATAAAGGCAAATACATGAGCAAAAAATTCAGAAAGAAGAAAAACTCTGAAGCCTCATGGGAGAACAGTGATTCCTCATCTTCTGACGAAGAAGAATCCACTGAACGTGTCAACCTATGTTACATGACCATAGAAGATGATGAGGTATCATTTACTGAACTTTCTGATGCATTTCATGAATTGTTTAATGATCTAAAGCATGAAAAACTGAAAATTAAAGTTTTATCAAAAGAAAATGAAAAACTGTTAAATGAAAATTCATGTTATGCTTTACAAGTATCTTCTATAAATTCTCAATAAGATGAGTTAGAAAAAGTCATATCATCTTTTAAAAATGATAATGAGAAGTTTATAAAAGAAAACATTTTTCTTAAAAAGGAAACTGAGTCTTTGAATAAAAGGATTTCTATTTTAGATAAAGATATTTCAGTTTTCAAAAAGAAATATGAAGATATTTTGCAAAATGTGACTAAGTTCAATCAAGGAAAAAAAAAATTGAATGATTTATTATCTTTTCAGAAGTTGTCACATAATAATTATGATCTTGGATTTGTTGAAAAATCTTCATATTGTAGTAATCCATATAGTTCTTTTGTAAAAAAAAAGTCTAATAAAAATAAGTTTATATGGATTCCTAAGAATTTAAGTATTCATGATAAAAATACATATATTGCATCATACATTCATGATATATGTAATTCTTGCAACTATGTGTATACTAACAGGTGGAAACCAAATTCTAAATGGATTTGGACTCCTAAAGGTTAATATGTTCTTTTATATTTGGTACCATCTAACGCTTATCTTACAGGTATCATATAAAAAGTTGATAAGAACATATATATATATATATATATATATATATATATATATATATATATATATATATATATATATATATATATATATAATATATATATATATATATATATATATATATATATTTGTTGCAGGGGGAGAACAAAGTATTTCTATATTTGTTATAACCCAATTTCTGCAGGGGGTGGAAAATATAACATATTTTCTGCAGGGGGAGGCACTTGTGCACACAAAGCGTCATCATCAAAAAGGGGGAGAATGTTGGAACTTGTTTTGATGAAGACTTTTGTGAAGCATTTTATTTGGAGGTCTAACACACGACGAATCAAGAGTTCTTCATGATCAAGATGTCCCAAAGAGAGTGGATATGATGTGGTTTGTAATTGTGAAATAGCATGTCAAAAGCCTGATACACACACATATCATTGACCATTAGTCGACTTATAGTCCCTATTAGTCGACTAATACACTTGGTAGTCGACTAACCAAAACCCCCTAGTCGACTAGTCATGTGTCCAAAAGAAACCCAACTCTCTGTTTGTCCATTAGTCGACTTGACAGACAAACCTAGTCGACTAATAGACCTTGTAGTCGACTAATCCTATGCCCCTAGTCGACTAATCACTGGTCCAGTCGACTTGAAGGAAGTTGTAGTCGACTTGATTCAGTTAACCAGAAAACTGTCACTCGAACTTATCTTGACCAAGTCGACTAATACCAAAATGTAGTCGACTAACCTTTGGAAAATTGCCTAGTATAGTCGACTAACTCAAAAGGCAAGTCGACTATAGGCAGTTTCTGACTGTTGGACAGTTTCTGTTATCTGGTCTTTTGTGCAACGTTTTCCAACGTTTCAAACATTTGAATTGCACCTATAACTACCCTAACTAACCCTAGAGTGCAGCTATATAAAGGGTTGTTATTCTAAAGGCCATATACCAATTCAAATCTTCAGTTTTTCAAAAATCAAAATTCTGCCAAACCTGAAAACTGTTTTTCCACTTCAGTTCTTCACCAAATTCAAATTCCTTTATGAAGTTCTCTGAAGTTTTTCTCCTATACTAGACCTTGTCCACGTTCATACACAATACCAAGGCTTATAGGAAAGTGTTGTAATACTCAAAGCAATCATTGTACACGGGTGTCTTCTTGGTGTAGAAGCAGTTGTACAAGGTGAAGTTTGTTCTCTTGGTGTAGAGAGAAGGTGTACACATTTGGCAAAGGGGATTTGTCAAGTGGTGTGCATGGTTGTGATTTTGGGTGTACAAAATTAAGGATAAAGGAAAATCTCAAGCGGGTGGCTTGGGGACTGGATGTAGGTCACGGGACCGAACCAGGATAAATCTCTCGTGTTTGCGTTTTTCTAAACTTTTCTGAGATTTGATTTCCTTTTTGCAAGTGTATTTATTTGTTTAACTTAATCCTTCTTTGTTTAGTATTTGTGTTGATTTGGTATTTTAGATCCATAAGTGCCAACATAGAAAGTTTCGCATTTGGCATCATCTCGGGACCAACAACTTCAACGTCAGATTACAATCACTCTTCCACTCTCTCACTTTGTTTCTGAACTAAACTATAAAAAAAAACTGAGATTTAACTTCTCATAGACTATCTAACAATGATCCTAAGTTTAAAAAATGAAGCAACAATTTACTCTTAGTCTTCGTCCCTTCCAACACGAATTTCTCAGAATTTATAGGAAAAAATCAGAGGGGAAAAGCGTGAGCAGATAGGGAGCAAACACTTCCTCTATCTTCACTGCCAATGCTGTGGATCCACGGCCTTAATGTGGCCACATGGCCATATCAAGGGGCAGAATCTCAGGGATTTATGTGTATATCCGATTATGCTAAAGGATTTGCTGTTTGATCTTTTTATTTTGACGATTCTTTTATTGATTTTCAACTTTAACCACTTGATTTGTAAAGATCTGATTTGACTAATTTTTCAACTGGTTTTATTTTCTTTGATTTGCCCTGATTTACCTAATTTGAATTAATTTTGAATTATATTAGAATTTATATGGGCTTTGGGCTTCTTTTCTCTTTCTTCTCCCTTGGAAAAGGCCTGCACATTATTAGACAAAAAGATAATTAAAAATAAAGTTTTTTATAACATAGGTATGGAAATATGACTACAATTATGCAATATTAGTGACTGATCACTGATTAGTCTCTAAAATTGCATGTTTCATACCACATCTTCATATTTATTTAATATTAAATCCTGTTAATAGTACCTCTCTTGCATGTTTCTAGGTCCATGGCATGAAATGAAGAAGAAACCCAAAAATCCCATTTAATTGGTGATTAAAAACCTACAAAATTGCCATTAAACTTGGAGGGTGGTTTCGTCAAAATCGGGGGCCCAAATCCGGATTCCAGGAAGTACATCCGACAGGGGGACAAGCGTGGGGGGCGCAGCGCGGCGTCACCCTAGGACTACTGCGAAAACGCGACAATTGTCGCGTTTTCATGGAAAATTTGTGGAGCCGCGCGTCATGATTTGACGCGCGGCTCCATACAGCTTCCCTGGTGCCCCCTTTCACTTATAAATACCCTGAGATTTTCAGAGCACAAAGGAAGGAGTTTTGAGGAGTTTTTAGGATAGTTTTTAAGGTTTTCTTGTCCATGTTGTAGTTTTAGGGTAGTTTAGGTTAGTTATTCTTCTTCTTCCTCTTTTGTAATTTCTATTTCTTATAGATCTTGTAATAGAAGAGATAGTAGTACATGGGTGGAAAGTAAGAGTGCTTGTAATTGAAGGTGAGAATGTATGAAAGGTTCTATCTTTATCTCTCCTTGTTTTTTCTCTCTAACTCCTTTTACATGCTTAGCTAATTTTCTGTCATGTCAACTAACTACTAACCACTAACTTACTAACTTCTTACTTGATAATCCACATGAATCTAATAGCCTCTACTTGGCCTTTCTCTTGCAAGAGACATTGATGGCTCATGATGATGGATTCTAACACTCTAACATCCTAACTCTCTAACAAGCTAACTTTACTTTATTTCATGCTTGCTCTTATTTAGTTTTAATGGTTTAAGTGTAGTTTGCACTTGTTTTGTTGAGTTTAGATGTGAAAGTTATCTTATGGCTCATACTTTGAAATGCTCTTGAACCAAAGACTAGTGATGGCCAAAGATACATGTGAGGCAACTATCACTAAGAGGTTAGCATAGTTAGTAGAGCCATTAGTAGTAGCCATGGGTTTTCTTTCTCTTTTTACTTTGTTTTAGATATACAAACGAAAATCACAAAAGCCATTTTTTTTTCAATGTTTTCCACTTCTTCGTGTTTCACCGTACTCTTCTCTTTTCACCTTTTGTTTTGTTTTCTTTTTGATTCTTTAAAACATTGAAGAAACTTTAACACACACGTGAATATACCGGTAAAACTTCTATCGCTTCCTATCCCTGTGGATTCGACCCGTTTAGCCTCTATGCTATAACGGAAGTATCAAGGAAGCCAAAGCGCGCACTTTAGCCTCGTGATTTCAAAACAAACACTTTTTGTGCGCGGTTTTCCCCCGATCAAATTTTGGCCATTGCCGGGGATGGGAACAATTTGATTTCACATTTTTATTAACTTTTCTTCTTTGTTTTTGGTGTGCATGTCAAATTCTTTAGCATTGCAGAAGTCCACACTTGCTGTTGTGTGGTTGGGTAAATTCGTGTATATTATTATATTCTGTTGCTAGTGTCTGTTACCTATGCACTATAATAATTTAAGAACTAAAATACGAAAACTGGATGCTTTAAAACGGTTTAGACATTTGCATCAGGTACGTGCTGATTTCAATTCCAATTTATTATATTTTGTTCTTGTATTATTGTGATCTTGACGAAGGTGTACATATTGCATTGCATATAGTTAGGACAAACACGTGGGTGATTTACTCTCTTTGTGTGTTCATTCTATCTATATTGTACACTTGCATGAATTGAACTTAAGGGCAAAACCCAACACAACATAAGGCAGGAAAGTCATTGCCCTACCTTATCCTAAAAATCATCTCCCCACTTACACAACCTAAGCCTTTATAAAAATTGCTAGACGTTAACCCTTAGCGACATCTCGGACTCATTAAGAGACTGACCTAAGAGGGAAGTTATTAGAATTTGACTCTTGTCAAATCAGTGTCCAAGGTTGGGGATTGAAAGGCGAAACCTCGAAGAATAGTGGTTTGGCATAACTAGATCCGTTGCTTCGGCACGGATACCTCCCAGTGGTCTTGCCCGTACCTGGCGGATTAACTCGTGGTCAGATTCTGACAATGTACCCCCCGTGGACAGTCTAACCAGTTAGGAGTCATCTAGGTCTAAGTCAACCCTAACATAGGCTTGTTTTCTTTTTCTTCTTCTTAATTTGTTTGTTTGTTTTTTGTAAATTGTGAAATAGATTTTAACAACAACAAATTTTTCAATCCCAATATGAATCCATATTTCACCGCAACCTCATTTGACTCGGATAACTCTGACCCGACTATGCACAATATGAACCAACCATATATACCGAATTGGGATTATCCGACTCAATATGTGCCCCAGTCCCAATACTATGAATAAGACTAGAATAATCATTACCACTCTTCACAGAGTCAGTGGGGATACAACTCTCCCGAGTCATATGGTCAACCACTTTACCAACATCCAGCTTCATATACTCCTTCTCCTGAACAACCATTAAAAGAACTAATTGACTGGAAAAAGAGGATGGAATCCTTAGAGGAACTCGAGCGACGAATTCAAATCTAGAAGACTCAAATTCCCATCAATGTTTTCAAATATAAGATCCTCACTCTATTTTTCAAGTCTCACAGCAAGAAGAACATACCGACTTAGAAAAGAGTACGGAATCTATGATTCAATTCCAAAGCGATCATTTTAATATGATAGAAGCTCGACTTAGTCGATTGGAAAATATGTGCAGGAATAAGGAACTCTCCCTACCCAATCTTTCACTACTTCTAACACTTCTAAGCATATTGATGAAAATCAAGATCATGGAATCTTGAAGAATTTGACCAAGATTCAATTTCACTACAAAAACCTTGAACTTTACCAATATCAACCCATTGACAAATTGACAAGTTTTCATTTCAATAAAATTAAACTTAAATATGAATGTGAACCCGACCCATATCTCTATGATTCAATTCCAATCTTTGAATCTATATTGACTTCGGTATCCTTACCCAAGTTGGACCTATTGCCCGAGTCAAAATTGATTCCTGTATCTATGGATTTTGAAATTGAACCACTTCTTTTGGATAGGCACAGTTCATTGATGGGAACAAAATGTGAAACTAAATTCTTTGATTTGGACTCAACTCTTGAACCAAAACCTACTCTCAAACCCAAAGTTGATTTTCCAAGTTAGTATTGGTTCCTAAACTTTTCATTTCAAAACCCAAATCATCCATTCCACAAAATCACATTCTATTGTTGGACCAAGGTATTGACCAGAATGACTCAGTGATGATTTTCAAGATTGGTCATGTAAAGGGAATAATTTTCATGATAGAATCTTGCATGATCCTATTAAAATTGAGGATTATAAATATGTTAATAAAAAAGAGGTCAATAAAGATGGATTCCGTGAGCCATCACGTTATCTTGATTGGGTAGCAACGCTTGGCCCAATCAGACCACCACTGGAGCCATCACCATGAGGTAATTTTCCTTACCTTTTCATTTGTTTCATGTATATATACATTCATAATGCATTGAGGACAATGCATGAGATAAGCGTGGGGGAGGGTTTACTAACTAACGTAGGATGTTTTAAATTTTCATTCTTTTACACTTCTTTTTAAGAAATTTTTAAAATTTTCTTTTGTATAGAAACTCTTTTCTTTTCTTTTTACAAAACTTTTTGAAATAAGAGAAATAGTTTTGATTTATTTTTAAGAAAATTAAGATTATCTTAGGAATTAGGAAGACCTAAAATTATGAATTTTAAAACCGAGTCAAAATAATAGATCTTGTTTAAATTTTAGGATAAGGAAGTAAGATTGGAAAGATAATTTGATCTTGAATTTTTTTCCTTAGATATATGCACTTCACACTTACACAATTTTTTGAGATTGAAGTAAAGACTGAAAATACCATAAAAAATAAAAAATGATGATAAAATCACTTATTGATGTTGGTTAATTATGCCTCAGGAAGCATGATTATTCACATCTAAAATAGTGGACAAAAAAATAAAATAATCCCCTTTAGTTTCGTGGCCTTGTTTACTCGAGTCCTTAAGTCCGAGAGATGTTTTCTCATCTGGTGCCCTAAAACTATCTGGTTTGGGAGTCACCGGCTAAAGGCTCACTACCCGGGTAAATAAGAAAACCTAAGAAAATTAAGGGAAGAAAAAAAGACAAAAAAATAAATATAAACAAATAAATGGCATGAAAGCTAGAGACAAAAAAATAAATATAAACAAATAAGTGCATATTTTTCTAAGAGTTCTATGAAAGATCAAAGAATCAATTCAATTTTAAATTCTTATATTTAATTTATAACAAGATTTTGTATTTCGACTTAGTTTAAGAAAGAATAATTTCTACTTAACCTATGACCTTGAATCACTTAAACTTCACAAAAATATTTCAACACTTTTCTCTATTTCAAAATGCGTTTTCAAAATACTAATATTTGATTTCTTTCTTTATGAATTTTGCGGGTGTAATCTGCTGAAAACTCTCAGGAGATAAAACTCCTCCTATAAGGAAAACCGAGAGGTTTAACGACTTATTGCACACGCTCAGTGCAATCGCGTCACCTGCGAAAGTTGTGTAATAATTTTCTTAGTTTTCGTCTTGCTCGGGACGAGCAAAAGATAAGTGTGGGGGTGTGATTAGTCTCTAAAATTGCATATTTCATGTCACATCTTCATATTTATTTAATATTAAATCCTGTTAATAATACCTCTCTTGCATGTTTCTAGGTCCATGGTATAAAATGAAAAAGAAGCCCAAAAATCCCATTTAATTGGTGATTAAAAACCTATAAGAATAGCCATTGACCTTAGAGGGTGGTTTCGTCAAAACCGGGGGCCCAAATCTGGATTCTAGGAAGTACATCCGATAGGGCGATAAGCGGGGAGCGCGCAGCAGGCGGCGCCCCGCGCCCCGCCCTAGGACTTCCGCGAGAATGCGGCAATTGCCGCATTTCTGCGACAAAGTTATGGAGCCGCGCGTCGTGATTTGACGCGCGACTCTGTACAGCTTCCCTGGTGCCCCGTTTCGCTTATAAATACCTTGGGCTTTCCAGAGCACAAAGGAAGGAGTTTTGAGGAGTTTTGAGTATAGTTTTTAGGGTTTTCTTCTCTATATTGTAGTTTTAGGGTAGTTTAGGTTAGTTTTTCTTCTTCTTGCTCCTTTGAATTTTCTATTTCTTATAGATCTTGTAATAGAGAGTAGTACATGGGTGAAAAGTAAGAGTGCTTGTAATGGAGGGTGACAATTTAAAAGGTTCTCTCTTTATCTCTCTTTATTTTCTTCTCTCTAATTCCTTTTACATGCTTAGCTGATTTTCTCTCATGGCTACTAACTACTAACCATTAACTTGCTAACTTCTTACTTGATAATCCACATGAATCTAATAGGCTCTACTTGGTCTTGCTCTTGTAAGAGCCATTGATGACTCATGATGATGGTTTCTAATACTCTAACATCCTAACTCTCTACAAGCTAACTTTACTTTATTCTATGCTTGCTCGTGTTTAGTTTTGATGGTTTAAGTGTACCGTGTACTTGTTTTATTGAATTTGGATGTGAAAGTTATCTTATGGGTCATGCTTTGAAACGCTCTTAAACTAAGAATTAGTGATGACGAAGGAGACAAATGAGACAACTATCATTAAGAGGTTAGCATGGTCAGTGGAGCCACTAGTAGTTAGCAGCCATGGATTTTCTTTTTCTTTTTACTTTGTTTTAGATGTACAAACAAAAATCACAAAAACTATTTTTTTCAATGTTTCCCACTTCTTCGTGTTTCACCGGACTCTTCTCCTTTCACTTTTTGTTTTGTTTTCTTTTTGATTCTTTAAAACATTGAAGAAACTTTAACACACATGTGAACATACCAGTAAAGCTTCTACGCTTCCCGTCCCTGTGGATTCGACCCGTTTAGCCTCTATCCTATAACGAAAATATCGAGGAAGCCAAAGCACGCACTTTTAACTCTTAATTTCAAAAAAAACATTTTTTGTGCGCGATTTTTCCTCGATCAATCACACCCCATGCCTATCTTTCGCTCGTCCTCGAGCAAAACAAAACTAGCTATCTATTTTCATAAGAAATATGATTGCACTTAGCATATGCAACGAGCCGGTAAACTTCTAGGTTACCCCTAGAGAACGAGCTTTGTCTCGTAAGGGTTTTCAGTAGATTACACCCACAAAATCCATAAAGAAAAAGTGGTAGTATTTTCAAAAAGTATCTTTTTTAAAAAAGAGAAAATATTTAACATATTATTGTAAGAGTTCAAGTAGTCATAAGTTATAATTTTTCATTCCTAAACTTAGTCTCTATTAAAAAACTTGTTATCAATTAAGGTAAGGAGTCTAACTTGTATTTCTCATATGGTCCATTACTTTACCCTAAATCATATGTACCTTCGTGACCGCGAAATTTTGACTATGGGTTATTTAACTCTAACTCTTATGCCTTATTTATTTATTTATATTTTTGGTGGTATTATTTCTTAATTCTATTAGGTTTTCTAATCTGCCCATATGACGAGCCTTTAGTCGATGAAACCTAAACCGGACGGTCTTAGAGCACCGGTGTTGGAACTTGATTTTGATGATACATTTGTGAAGCCATTTCATTAGAGCTCTACCTCACAAGTTTATACAAGAGTCCACATGCTCAAGACTTCCCAAGGATAATGGCTATGGATGTGTATTGTATTGTTTATTAGAATGTTAAAAGTCTTGAACACATACACACACATCATAAGCCCTATTAGTCGACTTATACTCCCTATTAGTCGACTTATACTACCTATAGTCGACTTACTCTTAACTATAGTCGACTTAGTTTTGCTTCAAGATACATACCAACTCTCTGTTTCTATTCTGCATACAATGTGTGTCGACTTATACTTTTCCTAGCCGACTAATATTAGTTATAGTCGACTTATATATACTGCTGGTCGACTAAGTTCTGTTTTCAAAAATATGTCATTTGTATCAGACCTTCCCTAGTTGACTTGCCCCCCTTTATAAGTCGACTACTATAGGCAAAACTTGTTTCCCTAGTCGACTAACCCCCAACCTCAAGTCGACTAATGGCAGTTTCTGACTGTTAGTCAGTTTCTGATTTCTGGTATTTTATCCAACGTTTTAAAATTCAAATTCAAGTTAATAACTTTCCTAACTGACTATAGATTTCACCTATAAATTGGGATGTTGTCCTAGGCTAAATACACCAATTTATATCAATAGTTTTCTTCCCAAAAACTCTGTTGAAAAATCTACTTTTCAGAAAACTGTTTCTACTTTCAATTCTTCACTCAAATTCCAATCCTTTAGTGAAGATTTCTGAGAGTCCACCTATAACAGTCCTTGTTCACGATCACATACTGATTCAAGGCTTATAGGTTTGATTGTAATTACTCAAAGGGAAAGATTGTACAAGTGCGTCTTCGGGTTGAAGAGAAGTTGTACAAGGTGTTGTTGTCTTCTTGGTTGTAAAAAGAGTTGTATACATTTGGCAAAAGTGATTTGTAAGGTGGTATACAAGGTGTTGATTTTGAGTGTATAAAATCAAAGGTTAAAGGAAAATCTCAAGCGGGTGACTTGGGGACTGGATGTAGGTCAAGAGGACCGAATCAGGATAAATCACTTGTGTTTGCGTTTGATTTACTTTCTGTGATTTATTTCCTTTCCTGCAAGTTATTTCACTAATCATCCTTTGTTTTAGATTTGTGTTGACGTATAGTTTAGATCTTACAATTGGTATCAGAGAGGGTCCTGTTGGCCCAGAGGCCTTCCACTCTAGTTTTGATGTTGATTAACTCATGTAGTTATGTGTACTAATAATCTTGTAATTTTAGTTTCAGATCTCTAATCAAGATGTTAGTAGGTGACTAGCTTCAATAAAGGTGTTTTGGAGCTATTCACATGGTGATTCAAGAGCCCGAGCGACAAGTTCATATATAGCACTCGTTGGAGTCAAGCTCGTTGGATCACGGTGTTTTGGATCGAGTCGGCTTGGAGACGGCGCTCTACAAGAAGACATCGGTACCTAGTTTAGTTTGAGTTTTAGATCCATTTATAATGATTAGAATAGTATGATATGCTCAAGTTCACAACACACACGTTTCATGTTTTGAATATTGGTTTTCGGTTTTTTCGTTTTTGGTTTAACCGATCTTGGTTTCATGAATAGATAGATCAAAACAAGTTTAAATGGTTTTATTATATTAGATTCATTCTATATACATGCATGCTTAACTTTCTAGACAAACTTAGTTTTGACTTACTTATTCATGTGTTTTATGTTTTGGTATTTTTAACAAAACATATTTTGGAATTATAGTCAAAAACATGGATATGTATATGTTTCTTGTATATTGGATTTCCATCCATATGCAACATGCTTCAATGTGTTTAAGTATCATGTTTTTGTATTTAAATGAGTTTTGAAAAAATCGGATTTTCTTTTGAAAAATCCAAGTTTGGAAAAATACAGGTTTTGGTTTTTGATAAAATTTGTAAGACACAAAAATAGTTCAAAATGTATGATTTTTGTGTTTTAATTTTTATACATGTTTATATATCAATGTAAAATGAGAAAACTATTTTTGTGGATTTTTAGAGATTTTATGGGAATTTTTAAGACTTTAAAAATCCAGTTTTTCAATCCCAGATTTTGGCTGCCAGGTTTTGGCTGTCGACCGTAACGGTCGACCGGGCCAGGAGCCGGTCGACCGTAGCGGTCGACTGGACGTGCACAAGATTGTGCACGTAGCCGTGTCAGTCGGCCGGTCGACCGACTGAGAGCAACCCACTCTCGTGTTGCTCCCGTCGACCGAGCGGTCGACCGGACAGAGAGTGTTGTTCTCTGTTTCTGGGGCCGGTCGACCGGGCGGTCGACCGGTAGCTGCCAATGGTCAAAAATCGACCGTTGGCCGGTAGACCGGTAGTTCATTTCTGACAATTTTAGCTGCCAACGGCTATATTTTTAATGGGGCTATAAATATCCCATTAGTGGACAGTTTTCTTCAAGAATTTTTGGACGAAATTTTTGAGCTTTCTCTAGTGTTTAAACAAGTTTTAAAAGAGTTTCTTTGTACTAAAAAGATCAATCTTATTGTTTTAAAGTGTTTTAATATTTCAAAGAAAAATAGTCTTTTGGGAATTTGGTTTGGTTCTATCATTCTATATCTTTGTGGTGATTTCTCAAGTGATTTTTCTTTGTTTTAAAAACTTTATTTTTCACACTTGAGCTACATTCTATCCTATCTATAGGGTCTTTGTGTTTGTGGGAAAAAGAGATTGTTTGTGGTTGTTAGACCACCAAGTTGTAAACCCTATTTTTGCTTGGCTTTGTGCCTTTCCCTCATAGTGTTGAGGAGGTTGTGTAAGTGGGTTGCATCCCTCAAGTTGTGAGGTGATTCTTGTGTAGCTTTG
The DNA here is from genome assembly GCA_038442645.1 of Agave tequilana. Lineage (NCBI taxonomy): Eukaryota > Viridiplantae > Streptophyta > Magnoliopsida > Asparagales > Asparagaceae > Agave > Agave tequilana. The sequence continues at coordinate 92,419 of JAVJIF010015622.1, forward strand.
TGCTTATCCCTCAAGGTGTGAGGTGATTGTTTTGGTTGGCTTGGTGCTTTGCCTCTAGTGAGAGGTTATGATTGTAAAGAGAGGAGTTGGGTACTCCTAGTTATTGTATTGCCCCAAATCCTCGGTGGAGGTTCCCTGTGTGGGAGTCATGTGTGGACAAGCTAGTGGATTCGAAATCCTTCTGGGTGAAGGCGGGGACGTAGAGCTAAGTGCTCGAACCTCGAAACAAATCTTGTTGTTTGCGCTTGATCCATTGACTCTCTCTCTCTTTACTTTGTGCCTTGCATCATTTCTCATTGATCATTCATATTTATATGCTTGGCTTGTTTGTGGGTGCATCACTTGTTGGTTGAATTGAGTGTAATTGCAATTTAGTTTTAAATTCCGCATTTAGTTCACTAGATTAGCATTATCACCTATTCACCCCCCCCTCTAGGTGATTTCAATTGGTATCAGAGCCTCCGCTCCTGATATTAGGTTTAACCGCCTAGGAGTGAGATCTTGGTTTGCTAATCTTCATTTGCATTTGCATTTTGCACACATATAGTTGCACTCATGGATACCCCTCCTATATTTGATATTTCTAGACTTGATATTTGGAAGGCCAAGATGAGTAGTCATTTGAAAGCCCTAGGGTCTAGAGTTTACCAAGTCATTACCAAGGAATCCTACCCTAATGATAGCAAGCATAAAAAGGCCAATGCATTAGCCCTTAAGACACTTAGAGCATCTCTTAATAAAGATCTATTACATGTATTTGCTCACTATGATTCGGCTTTTGCAGTTTGGAGCATCTTGACTTCTCCCGAGCTACCAAAGATTATCGATAGGATGAGGAGATCTAGGAAAGACAAGTCCGACGAGCGTTGCCTCATGGTCCAAGGGAATGACTCCCTTGAGATACAATCGGAATCTCTACTAGATAATAACTCTAGTTCCTATTGCTATGGATGTTTAGAAGTTCAAACCTTAAATGTAGAACTTGCTATAAAACTTGAATTTTTTTTGGAAAAACATGAACTTTTGAAAAAGAAGAACTTGAACTAAAAGAAGAAATGAAGGATTTGTGTTCAAGTTTTGAATTGACTTTGCAAGAGAAGGAAGAGATTGCTAGTGAACGTGACTCACTTAAATCTCAATTAGAACTTGCCCTAAAGGAAAATGAATTTTTGAAAAGCAAAAATGATTGTGATGATGTTGTGAAAAACATGTTGGCCCGAAGGCCCATCACTCTAGTTTTGATGATGATCAACTCATGTAGTTATGTTTACTAATGATCTTATGTTTAATTAGTGACAGATACATGATCAAGATCTTAGTAGGTGCATAGCTTCAACAAAGGATTTAAAGTAAAGTTTTGGAGCTAGCACGATATTTGGACCAAGTCAAGAAGGCTTCAAGTGAAGACTTCAAGAAGATGAAGACTTGTGTCTAGGTTTGTTTTAGAAGATTTTATTTTTAGATAAAATGTAAAGGATAGAGTAGTTGGTGGATTGCTCAAGTACATATACACACACACACACTCTCTTGATTTAGTTTGTTTTACAAAAGATTTTCTGTTTTAGAAAATACATATTTGGATTTTGGTTTTCAAGTTTTCATATCTTTTATCCAAAATCCTGTTTAGAGCTTAATGTCAAAAACATAGATATCTCACCATGTTTGTGTAGTGGATCATATCCATACACACTATGCTTTAATAGAGTTTAAATATCTTGTTTTTGTATTTGGTGAAGTTTTGGAAAAACAAGTTTTGGAAAAACAAGTTTTGGAAAATAATGTTTTTAGTTTGAGCCATATTTTCCAAGTTACAAAAATAGTTTAAAACATTTGTAACATGCCTTGATTTTGTGCAAGCATATTTGTTTATCAAATTATAACATTAAAACTATTTTTGTAAATTTTTCAGTATTTTATGGGATTTTAATTGAATCAAAAAGACTTAGTTTTTAATCCCTTTATATTTCTGACCTGGCTTCAGCCGGTCGACCGGGCCGGTCGACCGCGCGACGTGCACAGACGTGCACAAGTCTGGCTGGAGGGCCGGTCGACCATCCAGAGAGCTTTGCTCTCTGGAAAGCCTCGGTCGACCGGGATGGTCGACCGGCAGAGAGTCTGCTCTCTGTTCCAGAGGTTCGGTCGACCGACCGGTCGACCGATGGCACAACGGTCTGAAATATGACCGTTGGTCGGTCGACCAACAGGCCTGACAGACCCAAACGGCTAGTTTTCCAGACTCTATAAAATGGGGCATTTGGGGGCTGTTTTGATTAAGATTTTTGGAGACTTTTAGAGCCAGTTTTTTCTACTCTTTTCAGAAGTTTTTCTCCACAAAATTGAGAGCCAATACTTCCAATCAAAAGGGGAGTTTTATTAAGAGTGTTAAAAGAGATTCTTTGAGTTTTCCTCCACCATCTCTTTTCTTGTTTTCTCACACAATCACTTGAGCTATCCATTGCTTTATCTATCCATAGGATTTGTTGTGAGAGGATTTTAGGTGATCAAGAGTTGTGATCACCAAAGTTCTACTTTGTTTCTTTGAGGAGGCGGACGTGTGTGTTCGCATTTGTTTCAGGTCCTAGTGACGACTCGGTGTTTCGAGTTCGGGTGCGAACTTGTTTATTTGAGGTGCGGCCTCGGCTAGCCGGTGGGCTTGCGGTGTGTACGGGACTAGAGAGTCCGAGGGCTTGTAGGTGCTGTGGCACCAAGTGATCCGGTGGGATCGATTATAGTGGAAATCCTTCGTGTGTCGAAGGCGGGGATGTAGAGCAAGTGTGCTCGAACCTCGAAACAAATCCCTTGTGTTTGCGATTGCTCACTCTCTCTCTATCTCCTTGTGTTTATATCTTGCATACCTTATTGTGTTTATCTTTATATGCATGATATACTTGTGTGCTTAATTGTTATACTTTCTTGGGTTTGTTGCTAACACTTGTATTCAACCAAGAGAGCCAACGCGGCACCTCAACCCTTATCTAGGGGAATCTAGAGGAGTTAGTCCAGAGCCCTTCACGGGGAATTCGGCTACACTCTTGTGTTATACGTGGTGTTTAGTGTAATAGTTTTGTTTAGGTCATAATAGTTTTTAATTCCGCATTATTTGTCATTAAGTGATCATTAGATTAGCCATCACCTATTCACCCCCCCTCTAGGTCAACTTACAAAACAATGAGGTTTTATCTTCAAAATTGGATTTTATTTTAAAAGATAACCTATCTTTGAAAAATGAAATTATTTCATTACTAAAGAATTGGATTAATTTTAAAGAAAAATGAATCTTTAAAAATTGATATAGACTCTCATGTTTGCCATGCTAGTATAGCTTCTTCATCTAGCACTCCTATTGCATGCTCCACTTTATCTTCAAGTATTGAAAATGATATAAATGTTTTGAAAAAAAGTGTTGATTGTTTGGGCTCCACTTTGAGCCAATGTGCTTTGAATCATACACGCTTGGAATTCTTGGTTCGTAAGAAACAAGTTCCATCTTTGCATGCACACCCTCCACGGCATACACATGCTTCTCACGGTCACCACCATCACACCGTGTATGCTCATGTGTACACGTGTACACATTGTGGACGAAAGGGCCACCTTGCTAGATTTTGCTATGATCGTATACATGATGAAAATTTAGCAAATAATTTTGTTTGGGTTAGGAAAGGTACTAACCCCTATGGACCCAAAAGAAAATGGGTACCAAAGACCACCCCTATGATATTTGATGTAGGTGTGGGCTCTCGCATCACGTAAGAGTGGCGGTACCTTGAAGTGGATGCGTTCCGTGCTTAAAGAAAACAATTCGGATGCATCACTTTGAAGGAGAGTTTGGTGGGAAGACCACCATGGTTTGGAGAACTAGAGAGGTGCCTTCATCAGTTTTGGTATCAATCTCTAACTCCCGTTTATATTTGCATGCTTTTCATGTCATTGATTTATAGCATGTCTTGTTTTAATGTCATTATCTATATGCCATGATTATTAGACCATTGACTTGCATGTATAGCATTTTGAGACACCCATGTTTAATATGGACCATTATTTTAGTGTTCTCACATTTGTTTAGCTATCATGTTTATCTTAGCTCTAATAACATGTGGATTTACTTAATGATCGTATTTATGTTTATCATGTTGATTTATATCCCGTTTTATGCCACATGATTTGATTACTTATTTAGATGTTAGTTTTTATTAAAACTAGGATTTATACTTGTACATATAGTGGGTCACAATAAATTTTTATATATGTTTGTGCTTGGATGCCTATTTGTACCCATTAGATGTGCTAGTATAGTCTAGTTTTGATGATTCATGCATTCTAACTTGTATTCCCCATTTTGGCTATGTTTTATGATCTTGTGTTTTCACTTCATGTATATGTCTATTTTGTCAAACTTTAAGATATACATGTATACCCCTTGAGTCATTTGTTTTCCATGCAAATCTTTATATATGGACTCATTTGTGTTTAGGGATATATATGTGTACTTTTTGTGTTGACAAACATACATATGCCTTGAAATATAATTTGTTTTATTAAAAAATTTAGATTTTCATGTTTCATGTTTAAAGGAATTTAAATTGAGCTTAATAGAATATTTTCATGTTGATGTGTTTCACATTACACTTGTACACTCACCTTATTTGATGGTTTCTCATGATTTCGTGTTCATGAGTATGATATGTGCTATATAGATTTTGAGTGTTTTTAGTGCCATGTGATTTACATGTGTTCTTGTCGCAAGATCCTTCGTGCACTCACATCAGATTGGGAGAAGAAGACAACTGCAATCGAAGAAGCAAATGATCTCTCCACTATATCATTGAAAAATCTCATTGGTAATTTAATGGCACATGAAGTACAACTGGAAGATAGAAAGAAGGATGAACAACAACCTTTCTCAAAGAAGAAAGAACTTGCCTTCCATGCATCCTCGGATACAGACAATTCAGATGACGATGAAGAGAAGATGACAATGCTCTCAAGAAAATTCACAAAGTTCTTGAAGTAAGGTAAGTTTAAATGTTTTAATTGTAATAAAACAGGTCATATGAAGAAGGATTGCCCATTGCTCAAAAATAAAGAAAAATTCAAGAGAAAAAATTCAAAAAGAAGAAAGATTATCAAGCATCATGGGAAAATAGTGATTCCTCTTTCTCTGACGAAGAAGAAGCCACTGAACATGCCAACATTTGTTTCATGACTCAAGAAGAAGATGAGGTACAATATACTGAACTTTTAGATGCATTTCATGAATTATATAATGATCTTAAGGATGAAAAGATAAAGAATAAAGTTTTGTCAAAAGAAAATGAAAAACTTATCATAGAAAATTCATGTTATGTTTCTCAAATTTCTTCTACAAATTCTCAAAAAGATGATTTTAAAAAAGTAATATCATCATTGAAAAAGGATAATGAGAATTTTATAAAGAAAATGTAATGCCTGAAAAAGAAACTATGTCTTTAAATGAAAGAATTTCTATTTTAGATAAAGACATGTCAAATTTCAAATTAAATATGAAGAGATTTTAAAAAATGTGACTAAATTTAATCAAGAAAAAGAAAGTTAAATGATTTGTTATCATATCAAAAGATGTCACATAATCATTATGGTCTTGGATTCTTAAATCAGAGTGAAAAATTTACACATGTTAGTAAAAAGAATC